>JBAJNP010001761.1:21118-44496 GCA_036877545.1 Yasuhikotakia modesta | reverse complement strand
TAAAGAAATACATATAAACAGTATATGTGTATATATATATATATATATAAATATATATATATATATATATATATATACACACATATATGCATTGACACTGTTTTGATTAATTTGTAATTTGCATTTTGCTGGGCTACAATTTATATGTAATTTGTATTTAATATTCAAATATGTGATTTTTTTCACAAATAACACAACATAACCCTATCACTGTTATTGGTGTGATACAAGTACATGATGTGACACATCGTCATGGTAATGTTGGATTCAGTGCACTACTTGTAAACTAGAGAGCTTTCTGCAAACTTCCTCTAAGGAGTGATTCTCCTAAAGGTGAAAATTAGTACTCAATTATTTACCCTCAAGGTATCCTAGGTTTATATGAATTTTATATATGTATAGGTTTATTTCAGTTATATTTCAGGCATGTTTCTCAAATGATCTCAGGAGGATTTTAGAAACACCAGTAATATAAGGATGGTCATAAAAGGACACCAAACCAATACCTGAGAGGAGTTTGAGACTGGGACAACCTTACTAGAGCTTGTCTGAGGTGGGGCTCAAACTCAGGTTCCATAGGCTGGTGACCGCATATAAACAGCTCAAACCACAGGCCAAACACAAAGAAGCACTAACAGGGTGCAGCACAGCTCTCACTTGGGTTGAGGCTGAGGTTCAACCTCAGCACAGCTATTCTCTATGAAGCTAAAGCAAGGGCTACCTACCCTGATATCCAGGGCAACAGCCCAACATGCCATAGCTAAACCATTAGAATAGACAAAAACAACACGGCTGTAATCACTACTGGTCCAAACCATCATGGCCTATTGTAAGTGTTTAGATTGGTATGGTTAGACATGAGATTCAGACACCAGTTACACCAGAGGCATTCCTCATAGCATCAACTAAAAGTGTCAAAAACTTAAAAAATATTGTAATTGTTAAAAATAAATATGATAGCACAATTATATTTTGTCTACAAAAGGTAACAGTAAGGCAATGTGAAAACACACTGTTAAATTAAAAAATTGTAAATAATAAAAAACATTTGTTATAAACTTTTGACCAGTACTGTATATTTAAAATATTTTAAATATTTATTTTTATGAAAAAAATGATGGTCTAGGGATTTAAAAGACCTGAGAAGAATGTAAAACACTCTTCATTGATTGATTCTTGCCATATATTGAAATCACTACTGGCAGTACAAACATTAATGATTAGGAGAATACAAAGTGACCCAGAGATTCTGTCTGAAGTGCAACAGTTCGAGTGCTTCATCTTAGAAAATCAACTCCAAACTCTTTCTAGTATATAAACAGGAACTTTTGTTCAGGAAACTTATCTTGACCTTGTAAAAAGGCTTTTATTTAAATTATAGCAATAGGCTGTGTAAACATAAAGCCAATATTTTAAAGAAAACTGAGCTTTCAAAAGACAAACTAGAGTTTAACTTCTGTTTGATTTAGTTACTCTTCCCTTCACTCTTTCATGTTTGTTATTTCTTCGCAAGGTCATGCTTTAGTACTTTAAGAAATATTCAGTTCTGTATTTCTTAAATGTGTACTTCTTTAATTAAATCATATCTTGATTCAGTCCATCTTAGTTGTATTGATGGCAAGGTCATAAAACTATTAAGAAAAGTCGACTATAAAACTGTCACATGCAGAAGGTGGTAAGAAAGGTTAATTAAGTGCCAACAGCTTTTTCTTTAAATTCTTCCATTCAAGTCAACCTATAGGGAGAACAGAATTCCTGCACAAAGATATGTGTGCTCACCATTAAACAACACTTCCACCACCTAGAAACAATTTATTCTCTTTTTTAGGAAACACCATCAAAAATGACAAATTTATTAGCCACGAAACAATTTTTGTTTTATGTAAACAAGCTCTTATACAAAAAAGTATTTTTACATTTGAAGCATGTAAATTCTACAAACTCCACAGCACACTCTTTGTTAGAATTATTAGATTTTTTTTCTAAAATTAGATTTCGAAATCTGTTTTTTAAAATAAGATTTAGTTATTGAAGTTAAATACAATTTGTAAAAAGCATACAAATACAGAAATTACATTAAAGTCCACAATACGAGTCATAAACAGGTTTTGCCCCTCCCAACTAGTTATCCAACCATTGACACATGGCTCCTGATTAGCACATCAGATATTTGTCTCTGGCTGCATTTTTCTCTCGTGAAAATTGTGACACGTTTTTATCCTGTTCAGACAACTTGTTTTGATCTCTGCTTATGTCCCTCATCAACTCCGCCACTTCAAGTTGAGGCATCTGTTCACAGGAAGATTAGGCAGGAGATGGGAATGTGTATTGTGGCTACATTCAGAGGCCGAATGCACCGTTTCAGAGATTAGACAATACAGAGATTTAGTTCTAGACAGTGCTGCTGCTTTTAGATTGGCCTTTGTTTTTTTTTTATTTTCCATTTGAATGTAGACAGTGTAACTGAAAGGTCTAACTGAAAGGTCTAACTGACATGTGCTCTCATCTTAAAGACTGTTGGTAGATGCATAAAGACTTACCAATAATCAACTAAATTAAACTAGAACATAGAATTTAAATAAAATTTTTAAGCTTTTAAATTTTAAAGTTATTTTTTCAATTTTAAAGTTTTTTAAGCAAAACATAACTTAATCAAAAAACAGTTGATGAGCAATTACATAACAGATGAGTGATCAATACAGTCTTCTTATCCGTATTTGCAACAGTAAGTTTATAGTAATGACTCTAAATTGAGCTTAAAGATATACTGTATTTATGAATATGTGAACTTGCATATGAACTTAAGTGACATCCCATTCCTAATCCATAGGGTCACTATGACGTTCGTCCACCTTTGCAGCTATAACAGCTTCAACTCTTCTTGAAAGGGTGTCCAACAAGGTTTAGGAGTGTGTTTATGGGAATGTTTGACCATTCTTCCAGAAGCACATTTGTGAGGTCACAAACTGATGTTTCACAAACCTCTCAGTCTCCGCTCTAATTCATCCCAAAGGTGTTCTATCGGGTTAAGGTCAGGACTCTGTACAGACCAGTCAAGTTCATCCACACCAGACTCAGTCATCCTTTACGGTCCTTGCTTTGTGCACTGGTGCACAGTCATGTTGGAAGAGGTAGTGACCAGCTCCAAACTGTTTCCACAAAGTTGGGAGCATGGAATTGTACAAAATGTCTTGGTATGCTGAAGCATTCAGAGTTCCTTTTTACTAGAACTAAGGGGCCAGCTTGTGAAAACAACCCCACACTATATTCCCCTCTCCACCAAAATTTACACTTGGCACAATGCAGTCAGACAAGTATCGTTCTCCTGGCAACTACCAAACCCAGACATCAGATTGCCAGGTAGACAAGCGTGATTCGTCACTCCAGAGAACACGTCTCCATTGCTCTAGAGTCCAATGGCGGCGTGCTGTACATCACTGCATCTGATGCTTTGCATTGCACTTGGTGATGTATGGCTTGGATGCAGCTGCTCAACCATGGAAACCCATTCCATGAAGCTCTCTGTGCACTGTTCTCGAGCTAATCTAAAGCCCACATGAAGTTTGGAGGTCTGTAGTCTTCCACATTCTTATAATACAGCTCTGATTATGTGGATGGGCGACCGAATATTTGGCAATATAGTGTAGCTATTCTTAACTTATGTTCTAAGCAGCTGTTGCTTTGCTTTATTATATAGAACACAAAGAAATGTTCAATGTTCATGCTCATTTTTCTATACCCAAAAACATGGCAGCTTTCACAACAACCATAAAAAGTTAACTTGTACTATTATTTGAAGTTTTCTACAGCTATACAACATCTTTGTGTGATCAACAAATTAAATGACATGATTTTCTTTTTTTAGTGAACTTTTCCTACAGAAGCAGACAAAATTCAGAGCATATTTTGATTTAAAGACTAATGCGCCCAGGAATAATGGCTTGTGTGTTTGTCTTTGCTTTCTGCATTCCCTTTTGGTTTAATACCAAAGATGTTGCACAACAAATAGTCTTTCAATCCGAAGATTCCTTGAAAAAGCCCTGTTAGGGGTAGCTGGGAAGTTGAAGAGAGCAAACAAAAGCCTTTGGCTGCATGGCCTGATAAACAGTAAAGTATCCAAGGTAATGCATTACTCACTCTGGGAATTAATCAATTTTGCACACCTGCCCTGGCCCTTGCAATTGTACCACACACAATTGCTATCCTTCACTTTCAAAGCCAAAGACAAATAGCGGTCAGAGGTGTGTGGGCACAAAAATTGCACTTATTGCTGTCCTGGCGTTACCTATGCAGAAATTTATCAGTTGGCCAGTGGCTCTATTGTGACCATTTTTGGCCGTACAATGTTTTTCTGTACACCCAAGCTAGTGAAAGATTGACTAAAATTATATTCCCTTTATGTTTTGTTAGGTGGCAGCTTAGAAACAAGCTGTCTGTGCAAACCCGGAGAAGATTGCTGATAATTTAAGCTTCACATCTTCTTGACCTTTCGTCTGCTTTTTTTCTGTGCTCCTCTTTTATCTCCACCTCTGCAACTGTTCTTTAAATGCTGCGATAGTGGAAAAGGGGCCTTTGGACAAGGACATAAATCCTGCATGCTTCCAAAACTCCCGACACTAATTTAAAATTACACAGATCATTGCTATAGCCATGCAGATTTGGTAACCTCTGAAGAATAGGTGTTTAAAATACTATTTAGTAAATAAATTGTAAAATATTTACTTATAGATTTTAAACCATGGTCCATCCAATAAAAATAACAATTGCTATAATATTATATTAAAATATATAGTCAAAGGCCCACTAACAAAGGCCAACTAAATGTTCATGGCAACAAGCCAGCAGCTGACAGACTTTGTTATGAAGTTAAATCATTTTTGCTTTTGCATGCAAACACCTAATGCTTGCTGGCCTAGGGGGCTCAAACTCGCAAGTGTGCCATACAGAGTCAAGGTTATGGCTCTTTTAGGTCACCATATCACATAGGCTTTGACCTTGCCTACTTTATTCTGCCTTTAGTTCCTGTGGCAATAGTGTAAAGCTTGCCAGTTGGCTATAAAGAAAGCCTATTAACCACTAAGAAGGCCCACTGCTGTACTTTTGTGTCGACACCATACATCATATGCAAGGAAAAGACAGAAACAGTTTTTCATTTAATAAGCTAGACTGAGGAGACCACACATGCATTCTCTATAAAGAACAAGAACTGAATGATGTCCACACTTACATTGAAATATAAAGATAAGCAAAAATGATCAGACTGAAAGCAAGTTACTGCACATAAGGGATTAAATTTAACAAGAACATGAAGGCAAGTTTAAAAGATTTATAATAAATAATGACAGCTTTATTGTAACTACACAAATCAGCCTTGAAAGTCACAGCTTCATTTAGTAAGAATTATTTATTTCGTTAAACCAAACTGAAGTAGAAAATAATTTTCAAATTGGCTTGCTCAGCGCTTAGTGGTCCTCCAAACAGGTAATCCTACTGCAAACTCATGTCAGAAGTTAAAACATTGTTGTTAAAGCTGATTTGGAAATTACTTTAAAGGAGGATTGTGTAACATTTTTAGTTATTGGCTTAAAAATGGAACAAAGCTAATTTCACCAACCCAAGTTCATCTGTACATTCATAGATAGCAAAAACAAAAAGAATGGTGAGATCCTGCTAAACCGCAGAACCCTGAGTTCAGAGAGGACTAAAGGTAAAGCATCAGATGTGCTGAAACATCTTTTTGCCCTCCCCATGAATGCCAAAAAGGAGACTTGTAAAGACTAAAAGTGATGGAGCAGATACAGAAAGCCCTCATGTGGGGCCAGCGGTTCTACTGGATATGTATATCTGCTGATAAGACTTTCAGTTCAGAAACAGCATTTACTGAACCTTTAGATACACATCAGCCACAGAGAAACAGCTCCGGCCTTCATTATTCTGTGTGAATCTTCCCTCATTTACCCAGGATGCCATCAGCTTTATTTTGCCTCAAAATACCCTCATCCACACATTGCACAGCTGTACTTCGATGACAAACCAGACAAAGTTGCTAGTGATGGGCAAAATGGATGGCAACAAATGTCTGGCTTTGTTGGGTCTGGGGCTAAACCTCCCTGAAATGAAGGACTGAAATGAGAAGGCACAGAAAATAAAGACATACCTGATAGCTGATATTTTGAGAATAGTTCAAATCAGCATTTCGTGAACTTTAAATTCACTGTTTTTTATTTAAAACAATCAACTGTTGTCAAAACATCAA
Source organism: Yasuhikotakia modesta (assembly GCA_036877545.1). Lineage (NCBI taxonomy): Eukaryota > Metazoa > Chordata > Actinopteri > Cypriniformes > Botiidae > Yasuhikotakia > Yasuhikotakia modesta. The sequence continues at coordinate 38,240 of JBAJNP010001761.1, read as the reverse complement.
TCATTCTAAAATTAAGATTTGTTTTGTAGATAAAAAATAAAATTTTACTTCAAAAATGATTTCCCAATACTAATTCCTCAATGAAAGGAAAACCATAGAACAGAAAACAAAAGCCATGTATGAAGGCATCATCCCTTATGTGAAAAACGAGTTTAGAGCTCATCAAAGCTGACTGGAAAGGCTCACACATTCAGGGCAGACTTACGGCAACAACACATTTCATTTAGCTCTATTATTTGTTCTCTGATCACTTTCTGTTTAAGGCAAAATGAGTGGAAAAAGCATTGCACTTCAAAAGACAATTACTGCACAAGGAATATATGTGTAGCTGCTAACTTAAGCTATAGCGGGGTACTGCAAATGTGCCTTTGTAAATAATGCTATTAATGGAAAAGCCTCTATTGCTTACAGCAATTCCTTTGATTATTTGGTTAATACTGGGTGACACATTTTTCATATAATGCACAATTTAAAAACCATGACACATAAACTACTTGGTTTAAGTTCTCTATTAAAGTAAGGGCAATATTGTTGAGGAGAAGCGGCCTAGCGTTTAGCACACAGTGTCCCTACAATTCCTAATTTTGTTGCAAGTATGTGGGTTGCCTGGGTTTGAGTCCTGCAACTACTATTCCAATAATTTTCAGTTTAATTGTGTATAGAAATGCAAATAATTGAAAGATGCAAAGAAGGTCTTATAACCACATGACATTAAACTGACATTTTTAACAGTTTATACATTAAAGCTTTAACATCCAAATAATTCTAGATTGTATGACTGGCTTTACTGAGAGAAACCTTGAAAATCCCAGTGTGAACCAATACAGAGGAAATTTTCTTTTAGTCTGAGGACTGTTCAAAAGCCCAAAGCACATGTCAAGTTAGTCAAGTATTTGCCCTATTCACCAACATGTTCCATTTTAAATTGAAGTCATTCTTACCATGAATGGCTCATTTTAGAATCTCAAAGCAATAAAAAAAGAACAGGATCGGGGTTATCTTTAAGCAAAACCACACTTCACCTACAAAACCACACATCCATCACGGCATTCAGCTTTAAAGTCTATTCTTTCTTATAAAACGAGTGTTCTGCGAAAGTAGCATGCTCTTTGACTGTAGTGTATGTTTGACCCCTGTGTAAGGACTCACTGCGGTTCTGTGTGGAATGGGAATGTGGTTGAGATGAGTAGGAACAGAGCAAAATGGCAAGGCTACCGCTCTCTCTGTGAGGTGCCCACAGATAGCAGAGCTCCCCCACAGGGCTAATTACAGAGTTACTGATTCCCCACTGTGAGGGCACAGCTTGTTGGACCTGTCAGAAAAGTAGGCGACCAGTAATCAAAACAGTTGTTTTGCTTTCTCCCTCTCAAACAGAATAAACAGCATGCACAGCTCTGGCCCACAACATTCTGTTTTGACTAGTAACAGATCATCAATTCAACTACTATTCATAATGGCAACTATTGACTTCAGCTAAACATTTTGTAATCAACCTTCAGACTGAATAGAAAGTAAAACTGTTTGGCTTTTATCACTAAACCGTTCATACCCACAGCATACCCACAAAGTGTCCTTTGAGAACAGCTGATGTTGTCTCATCACTATAAGGTCACTACTGAGGGTCCTGCCAGTGTGCAGGATCCAGTCAGAGCTGTAGACGCATTTCCTTCAAGAACACAGGACCGGGGCAAAGTAAACATTGTCCTGTGAGGCATGCGCTTGCACTGATGCTCAGATGGGCTGATTTCTTCATATCAGATTTCTCCAACATATTTCTGTGACTGCCTAGACTAAGCAGGAGTCCACATTGGAAACAGATAACAAGTGTCTTTCACACAGCACCAACACATACCAGGGTGCTTATCTCTGCACTTCCTCACATACCAGTGCATCCAAAACAGGGAGGAGATTGTTACATTTGGTGATTTGTTTTACTTTCCTGAAGCAGATAAAACTCTGTGCATAACTTTGTGGAATGCTGGAAGAATTCATGTCTAGCTGTAAAAAATAATAATTGACACTTTTTAAATCTCAAAAATATTTCTTTCTTACAACAAAAAATATGTAGGAAATATCTCCCATTTAAGGACTTTTATTTGCTTTTATAAAAGAAAAAATACATAAATAAAAAGCCCTAAAATGAACAAAGCATATAATTCTTCCACAGTTCTGGTAAAATCCTCAAAGCAGAGAGCAATAGGGGATAATGGTACAACTGAAGGTTTACATCCATTACCGACAGAGCTCATGTAGACCTCTGGGCTTGATCTCCAGAGACATCTGCTGTGCCCCCTAAGAACCAACATCCTGTCAGCTGCAGTGACTGAACCTCCCTTTCATTTCTTCATCCATAATGGCAGCAATTAAAATATAAGGTAAACTTTTCGAGCAGCCTTTCACGCTACTGAAAGGCATTGTGTTGCAAATGGGGACTAATGTATTCATCCCTAGGTAAACATCCCTGCCATGTCCCTTCTGCAGAACAGAGGAGAACAAAATGAAAGTGATAATTTCTCCCCCTCTGAGAATTCACCTCTTTAATTCTGACAGTAAACTCATGGCTGTTACGGGATGTTAAGTAGGATTTAAAACTTGTCAGACAAGACATGTTTGAAATTGCTTTAAATAAGAGTACTGTGTTGCTGTCAACCAGAGGCTTAGAGGAACATATTCTTACAATTGAGGCACTCATCCAAGCTCAAAGAACGGTACCCCAGCTCTGGTTCTACTCTTGTCTGCATGTGAACTTCCACCTAACACTGTGATTCAGCCCCTCCTGGTGGTGACATATGCATTGACACAAAGGTGTTACCGACCATCCACTCGGTTGGCATCCCATAAAACATGAAACTCTAAACTGAACCAAATAAAGGAGGCCAGGTTTGTATGTATGGTAAATGTGCCTCCAGGTGGAAATTGTCTATAAATTAATGGCATATTGTTTTTAGTTTAAATATTGCATACACAGAAAATACATTTTGGCCTTAAAGTTCTACATTCAATCTTAAGCAGAGCGTGGCTTTTGTAATGACAGTGTTACGAGTTTGATTTGCACAGACTGAAATACCATATACCCGCAATACAATGTTAATTGTTCCAAAAATGTAAAATTCTCTAATGTGATTGTTTGTTAGCATTGCGCATGTGTGCCATTCAGACATATTCTTTACACTAATAAATACAACATGAAATCTGTGTTAAATCATCACTGTGTTGAGAAAAAGTTACATAGAGAAGAAATAGAAAAGAAAACATTTAATTTAAAGGATTTTCACAACAAAAAAAATGTTGTGAAACTGTAACTAAATGTAATAATTTAGTCACTGTTTAAACAATCTATGAACCACAACAGAACATATTTAGCAGAATATTCCAGTTCATTATTTCCAAATAATGAAAATGGATGGGGACCAGGGACTGCATGTATTCTGATGAATAACTACTTTTGTGTTTCAGGGAAAAGAAAAATCATCCTGGTTTGGAAAACCATCACAAAACAAATCAAATTTGGAATTAACCATCACTCTAAGAGCACTACTTAATTCCAGTGGCAACAAAACTATGCCAACCAAATCAGAAAACCACAACAGTAGGCAAGCCAAAGAACTGGATTGTACAATCTATGATCAGGGCCCAACACTAGAGCTTTAATTAGCGAGTACATTACAGTAGCAATTAGCCCATTACAATTAGAAATGAGGGCACATCCAAATATTTGTCTCTTTGTATTGAGAATGACTGGTAAACAATATCGGACATTTTTAGATAATTAAGCTTGGTAAAAAGGGATCGTGAGTCACCAAAGGAAATATGCACTGCTTACCAGCCAGACCCAGCCAAGCCTATCCATTACAGTAGTTCCCAATATTAAATACTATTTATGAAGCATTAACATCAAGGGTTCTATATGATATTAAACAAAAAGACAAAGTAATCTAGGAAAGCTTGTAGTATTACCTGCAGTGAACATGGCATTAAGATTCCATACATAAGTATTCCATACAATAGACTCAAGCACCCCACAGTGAATAGATGCATTGCTTTGCATTAATATCCTCTTGAAATGCCAGCAAATAGGGATCATTAACAGAATATGTAAGAGCTATATTGTTAAATTCATTGGTATCTCAAAAATACTGCAATATTACAAACTAATTCCTGGTGGTCACATCAGTAGTCATTCAGTGGTTTGGCACTCAATAGGCAACCAAGAAGATTACCTGCTGGTCATTCAGCATGTTGCCATATTTCTGTGAAGTATAAAGAGAAAATAGTAGATAAAATGCAAGCAGCAAGCTGATGTTAAAAACTAACCCTCTGAAGCACCTTGTCCATGATTTGGCAACCACTTTCGGTGTGGCGAGTCTTTATCATATAAAAGGGATTAGATCGCCTAGTCTAAGAGCCTCCAAGTTATTAGCACCTTCTTATACAAAGTATAACAGCAATCCTAAAGACATTGATTGCAGGGAACAGTTCAAATATGATTTCCTTATAGCTATTAATATGTATGCCTTAAATAGAAGCACACCGCTAAGCAGCTTATGATATTATGAAAAGAATGTTCCCTCAGGGACATAATATGCCAACAGTGACAGTAAGGAGAGATTCGTATTTACCCAGATTGGCTGTACTTACGTCAAGCATTTTTCGAGCTTGTGGGAGGGAACATGGGGCAGTGGCAACAGCTCGGTTTCGATAAGCACTTACCGTGAATAAAAGACAAGCATGAAAGTGAGGTTTAGCCTCTTTAAAGATTCCTCACCAAATGTAGAGGCAGATAGGGCAGGTGCCTTTGGTTCCGGACGTGATTAGCTGTCTGTGGCTCACTGTTCCCACAGAAACGAGACATTGCCGAGACATTGTCCAAGCTTGTCCAGGTGGGGGACCTGTCATCCCAAACCAGGGCTTAACAGAGCGCCGCTTCGAGCAAGAGATTAGGACCCGAGAATTTAGATTCTTCTCTTTTTTTCAACGCATGCTTAATCCAAAGAACTGTTTTTTCCCTCTTTCTCTCTGTTGCATTTTCCTCGCTCTCTGACATTCTAGACTCGCTTCATGTCATTCTGTTTTAATAATTTCTGAGCTTTATTTATTTTTATCTCCCAACACTATTCATATTTTCTTCTATTTCCAGATTAGCCGGGTTTGATTTGTTCTTCATTATGCAGTTTTTCAGGGATGAAAAGAAAACCTTTTATTTGGGTTTCATTTGGACTGACTGTTCAGTTTTCACAGTTGTGGTTTTAACAGATAAATAGATCTGCCATTGCTAGAATGAGCAAAATATTATTGATAAGGCCCAAAATTGAACAAATCCAGAGACATTACAAATTTAAATTTATCGTTTCTTCGTTTTCCTCACCTTATAAGTCGCTGCCCAAATGTAAATGTAAATAGACCAGACACTAACATGCATCACATTTAAAACTTGTGTGATGCAATTTAATGCCAGTTATTAGGGTTGGCAGCCTACACTCTGAAAACCAAACTCCATTTATTTAGTTGTGAAGTTGTGGCTCAAACTGATCAGTTTTTGAGGTACAACATATACATAACATTGTCTGCCAATGCCTGACAATAAATGTATTGAAAACTGAAAAATTCAATACATCAGACAGTATAAGCATCACAATCAAACTCCAATTATTAAGACCACCACATTACAAACTGCGCTGTATTCCTCAATCAAGCCTTAATGTGCATGCTTTACTTAAGAGTACGTGAATATTATCTGTACTTTGCCAGGACAGAAGATTGTGGAAAATGTCATCCCACAAGGTTCTCAAATTGTTTGCTTTTCATGGTTTTGTTCAAGAAACAACAGCTACACATTTCACCAGTTAGAACTAAAACCATAGTTGAAACATTAATCACTGCATTTTTAATTCAATTGCAGACTAAAATTTTAACCCAGATGGCACTTTTTTAACAGCAACAGTGTATATGCGCTACATTTATTTTGTATAGTTACATAGCATATGATAGTTTCAGAAATATGCATTATATGCAAGATGATGAACATCAACAGCTTTGTAAAAAATCTGCAGTTTCAATAAAGCTATAAAGACGGCCTTCAAATAACTGGTTTTGTTGATCCGTATGATCTAGGTTTCTGACAGGTAGCTATCACCAAATGATATTCAATGACTTCCATGTCAGACTCAATGTATATGTGGTAATACACCACCAGTAATAGAGGACAAAGCTTCTCCTCACTCCCTTAACACTTAACTCCATTCAACCCCTGTGTTTATCAAGTCAATTATCCTTCTATCTGCAAAAGGAATACACACGGCCCCCTCAGTCTTCCTCAGACATCCAAAAGTGAAAGATGAAAGCACAGGGTGAAAGGTGTGCAGGCGGGGCACGAGGCATGGAGAAGCAGTCAAAGTGTTTCATTTATAACTGGAAAGAGGCCCTCAGAGAGCATTTATCCATAATGGGGAAATAATGAAGAAAGATTAAAGCCCTCTGAGACATTTCCGTTTTTTTTTCCTGTAAATGATCATAACGTACCCTGTTCACCACAATGAGGGATCTTCAGGCACTATTATATGCCTAAAATGAGCCTTGGAAAAAGCTACGAGTCACTCCGTCAGTTAAATGCAGGCTGTAGCAACACTGGTAAAAAGGCTTACCTGCAAATTAAGAGCAGCATCTTTTGTCTCCCTTGTTCAATGGTAGAAAACACAAGAATAGGGTGTATTTACTGAGTGATTTGAGGTGAGTTAGAAGGTTCAATTGAACCTATCATTAGGGCAGTGATTAGTTTAATAGTTGCAGGTGTGCTCAATAAGGATTTTTGGAGAGCTCTTTACAGCTTAACCTCTGACAGAACTAGTTCTGCTCTGAAGAAGCGTCTGCTCAGTAGAGTTTTAGGAGGGTAACCAAATGGTGAAAGAAGGCCTAATGTATCATGTTGACAGCATCATGTTGGGAAAAACTTCAGGTACTAAATTATGTGTGTATCTTGTTACATTAATCTTGTTTTATCATAGTTTAGTTCCAGCTCTGGAAAAAGGTGGACCTCCAAGTTTGGAATAACCTGAATTAGGCTTGATGAAGATTTAATTATTAAAACAATAATTGTATGTTGTATGTCACTAAAGACTCCTGAGGTGAACAACAGCTGTGTACAGGTATAGAAAATCCAGAGCAATGTTATTCTCAGTGAATTTTAAACTGTAAATAATACAAGCCATCAATTTACATCAGAAGGTCAAAGCAAAGAGAAATTGACCCAAAAAAATTGAGTGAGAGAGATAAATGTGCTAAGGTGAAAAGTTGACATGCTAGGCAATTGGGTTTACAAAAAAACAATAAACATGTTGCATTGCAGCCTTAACCTAAGCTTTCATTCTTTGACACTTCAGCGTGAAAATAAACTATTATTTTTGACAGAAAATAACTCTTTTGTGAGGTGATAATGAAATTTTGCCCAATCTAATTTGACTTGTTGCATAAAATTTCTGGGGTAAAACTTTGCTGAAACTACCTCTTATCATTTCATTTGTATGTGGAAAAAATGAAGGCAAAAACTGGGAACAGATTGAAACTGCTTCCATTGTGCTATTGCAAACGAATATGTGTCCTTCAAAAAAGAATAGCGCTTTGCTTCTAATACCAAAGTCTTGATGCTTTCCCTTGAATAAATCATTCACATCTATTGAATCCTTTTCGTTTCACAACACAGACTGTCCTTTCAAGATGGAGAGAAAGGACTCTGAATGACTTGGAGCTGGAGAGTTACCTTGCATAGAGAGAAATTAAGGACCAGTAGCCAATATTGTGGATCAACTATGCCCATAAGAAAGGGGGCATTCTTGTGTTACCTGGCTGGGGAATTAAGCCACAATAGACTTCAAACAAGGAACCGTGCACAATTCGTGAATTGATTTTTACTTTAGGGACTTTTTCAAAACAGACAATATCCAGCGTAGGCGGACATAAAGCTGTGAATTGTTTGAAAAGGGGATGTATTACCCTTGTGGCCTGTGTCAAGGTAATATAGGTACCTTCAATCCTTACTTGATGACCTCAGTCTCTAATGCACCCTATTGTAATGGCCAGGAGAGTAGTTTATTGTTTGCACACTGAGTTTTGTGTCCATTCTGCTGCCTTACATTTTCACCTTACCTTACATAACGCATTTGGACAAGATGTTGGTTGTGTAACAGTAAACAAAAAAATACAGCATGAGTTCACACCCACATAGATATTCTCTTCAGTGTTTATAAAAGCCAAACTGCTAGTTGTTTCACTGGAGATGTTTAGGTCATTTTTTCTACAGTGCTAACTGAGACACACTGCGAACAGAAACTCATCACTTTAGTTGACAGTCAAACAGTTTCCTGTAAATGTTCCTGATAAACTTAATTGGATTTTTTTTCTGTTGAAGATAGCAAGTTGTCCAGACTGCAAGGCAGCCCTAAGCTAAATGTGGCAAAAAATGTTTTAACATTTAAGTAAATTTGTAACTTTTGCCCCTCTATCACCATCCTTGTTTGAAACTGCAGGTTACTTTATGTACTATTTTTAAGTGTTGAAGTCAAACTGACATGTCCTTTAAAATCAGAACCTGCAGCTCAAATTATAAACGGGTATTATAAACTTATCGTTGTGATTCATGGCAAGCTAAGCAGACCATTTTGATCACTGATCTGTCATGTACCTGCTCAATAACAGTATTTTGTTTCCTTTTAAACCAAAAAAGTTACAGATTTCATCGGCTTATTTTACAGACTAAAATGTGGACATATGTAGTTTATCAGCCACAAATAATAATTATTGTGCTTTTACTAAAAATGTATCAATTCAAATTTCTATTTGGACTTTTCTATACTTATTAACTGCAATAATACTCACTCTTCAAGCAAATATTGTAAACTGAACTGGAGATATTATAGTGGCCAGATATGTGTGTCCAGCAACCAATGAAATGTAGTTTTCTCAGGCCCTGGTCAAGGCCAATCTTATGAAGAAGGAGGGAGCAAACCTCAAATCATCACACATCCCACCTGAGTGACACTCGCTTGGGCTAGGTTCTCCCTTCTGAGACCCTGATAACACAGCTCTCTTATCGCCTTCAAGAAAGGAGATTTGGCTTCTGTCCAAGAGAACCAACGAAGCAAGAAAACCACTGTCTAGACACTTAAGGAGAAGTAAAGGGGAAAAAATGCTCTGTTTGACAGGAAATACTGATGGGGCTTTTCACTGAAGTCAGGTGAGTTGAAGGGCTGTAGTCCAGACAATGTCATTGTGCTGGACCGTCTCACCAAATCCCCTTTTCTCCCACCATTTCACAAGCATTTACCATGGATCTCAGAGCCGGGCTATGGGGAATCACCACTTATATGTGCTATCTCTGAGCATGCAGTGAACGTAAGCAGCATGGGGGATTGAAGAATGGCAGAAAAATATATAACATTAGCTATAATACCTCTCAGACGTGTCATTGCTGGTGGAGAACAATTTACTGTGAGGTTGATTAATGTGGAAAATACTGTTTTTCTGTCTTGTGAATAACTTTAATAATTGTAAAAAGTTTTGAGTAACATATTTAACCTCCAACAGATCTTGAATGTGACCATAAATAATTAACTGTCTTTTTCAAGTGGAAACACATTGTGCTTCTCTGCAATATGCATTACTCTAAGTTTTTACTTTTAATGGTAATGTGTAAAATTAATGGATATAAAGCTAAGAAGCAGGTAGTAATAGCCCTTAAATATAAGCTAAAAAGTTGTGCATGCACATGTTGTAATGCTGTTAAAAGATGATGTTGACACAATCAAACAATTCACTGTAGACGTCCAGTGGTTTATATCTTTGTTAGGGTGAGAACATTGCATTGAGAAGCTGTTTGAGTGTCCTTGCACTCAAACAGCTGGAAGGCAATGCTGCAATGCAAAGACATCTGTGTTTACAGTCTTGTCACATGGTTGGGATCTGAATGATACCCATGTCACAGCTCATTGAAGCAAGACATTCCAGCGCCAAAGCACTTGCAATAAAAACACATTACTCGCTGTCTAACAACAAACGCAGATAAAAACAATCATTTCAAATGCACTGACCTTTTACCACACACAAACAACCGCTCAAACAGAAACTATAAATAAGAGGATATGAATTAGCTAAAATCCAGTGCTGTAACAATACAGTTCAGACACAATACAAACAAACATTCTATAATTAATCTGGAGCTGCGATTTCTTTATAGAATTATTTTTATTTACTCATTTGGCAGGTGCTTTTATCCAAAGCAACTTACAGTGAATTTAAGGAAACATTTGCTCAGTACATGTGTTCCCTGGGATCAAACCCACAACCTTTGTGCTGCTAACACAATACTCTACTAGTTAAGCTACAGGAACACATTGTTTTAATTTTTTTATGACTTATGAATCACTGTTGCAAAACCCAGATCGGTCAACCGGTATATGACCCTCAGTGTGGTCTCAGAATATGACGCTAAACATGTTTCACCTTTCACAACCAAAGGCAAGCAACAGTAACTTCATGATTTTGATTGAAATATCACTGTCAAGTTTTGCTTCTGAAAGGTTGAACCCAGGAGGACTTTCATGAACAGCACCCAGAATATCAATTAAAATAGATGAAAAGAACAGGGCATACAAGGAGGAAGAGAACAGAGCTTTTGGCTTCGGCTTCACTGATTGGCTGTACACATCTTTGTGCCCCCTTTGACCACAGGTTAAGTCATGGGAAGTGTGGGTGGCGACAGCAAGCAGAAGTAATTATTGTTCGGGGCCTTTTAATTTCAGTGGCATTTAAAATGATTAATCCTTTTCTAGGGCTCAGTCTGAGTACTTCATATTTTCATATTGGCCCCTGAGGAGTGACTCACTTCTGAATAGGCTCTCTCTCTCCAAATTGCTCTCTATGCATTTAGAAATAGAGGATGTAACCGTGGCATTTGTTATTGGCTGTATGGATCATGCTGTTCCTGAGTGGTTGGAAAGTGTCCACTAATGGCTGTCTTCTTTGTTGTTGGACATTCTGAGAAATTCACATGATTAGGAATATAAATTGAAAAAATGAATGTGAATTTTTATGAGCTATAAATATAATTATTGTATTAAGTCAGAAACAAATAGGTATTTTTTATTATAAGTCAAGTATCTTTGATATTGATGGAATCACAAGATCGGTTTTAAATAAAAACCAATGATTTGTCTACATTGTCTTGTTATGGAGCAGTAGCCTATACTGGTTAGAGTCAGGCTTGTAACCAAAAGGGCGCTGATTCAAATTTTGGCCCTGCTTTTTCATTGGGTGCTGCAGTGTTGCCCACTGCTCCTGATGTTGGTTCATGGTTTGCAGAGAATGTGTGTTCACAACTCAGTGCTCCAATATGTAAGCACTAATTGAATGGGTAAAGTACAGAGGTCAGATTCCAAGTATGGGCCAACATACTTGGCCAGCATGTTACTTTATTGTTTTTTGGACTTACACGTGGTTATTGTGTAGGAATGAACAGAACTAGTCACATGGGATGGTTGTCACATCTGAGTAAGTAGATATATGTATGCAATCTATGTTTGAACATAAAATTCCCATATTATGTTTTTTTTAAAGTTGGCACAATAATAATAATATTAATAATAATAATAAAATATTAAAGGTAGATATATGAGCTTAGGGCATTATGCTGGTTATCATAAACCTCAGGTGGTGCAAGTTGTCATGTTTTATTAGTTTTCAATTTATAAAATACATTATTTACAATTTAACCTATGAGGAACATTCACTAGACTCTATTGACGAGAGTAAAAGGTTGCTGATTTTCCCTGTATAGACGTTGCATGGGTAACACTGCCATCTAGTGGGCAACAATATGTATGACCAACAAACACGTGTTTTTGTAAATACGTTAGTAAACATTTATTAGTAAACATTTTACTACATAATTATACTATACTATAACATAATAGCATATATATGTAGAGAAATATAGAAATATATGTGACATTTTCCAATTCTTGGACATTTTAAAATTCTTGTTTTATGAAAAAAGTTTTATAAAACTAAAATCACCTAATGTTTTTTTCACCATAATTATTTAGGTAGGATATGTCTGTTGCAGCATATATCATAGATGCATAAAGGCAGATTAAAAGTAGAAAACAGGGTGAAAAAATAGAGGAAACAAGAGTAGGAGTGAGAGCAAGAAGGCCATAAGAGATTGAAAGCGCTTTCTGTCTAGACTAGTGGTCGGGAGAAAACACTAGTAATACATTGACAAATATTTGACCAGCATATTTGTAAAGGATGTCTGACTCTGTCATGATCTATAGTGTGGCAAATCAAAACCAAATTTCCTTCTGGCCAGCAGTAGACACGGACGAGCAAGTACCTGCGGCCACCTGGGCCTCACTCCAAAGACATGGCCAAGACAATTTCCCTCAAATCACCTCTCTATCTTAATCTGACAGCCCTCCTCGATTAGGAGGTGTGAAAATTACTTCTCTACCCACCAGCTGTCGTTCTGAAATTATCTTAATTGTACCATGATTATGCCTCTAAGCTCCTATGAGAGCAACCGTTGCATCCCTAAAAAAGTACTTGAAAAGATGGAAAGACCTTCAAAGTGTAAGCGCACACCTTAGAACCATAACTCCCTGCACACACACAAATACACACACTGTGAGAAAACTGCAGGAATGTTATTGCACATAAATGCCAAAACACAACACAGCGGCATTCCAACAAAGCACCTTATTATATTATATTGTGTTAAAAACTATTTATTCAAGTCATTATTTATTTAAAATGCATGTGATTCATTTATTTACAATAAAGCTTAACCTTTTAAAAAGTATTCATTGTGCTCAAGATCTCTTAAACTATGAAATCAACTATAAAATGTCCCATAAAATGTGTGTAGGTTAAATTTTTCAGGTAACCCATCATTTGGTGTTAAACCGTACGTAAGTTTACATCTTAGTGTTGCAGACTGCAAAGATCATGTGTATTTCGTAAAATACTACAATTCCCTCGTGTTTCGCAAAGAAAAGACACATCTGCGTTGGCCGGGAATCGAACCCGGGTCAACTGCTTGGAAGGCAGCTATGCTAACCACTATACCACCAACGCATGGGGACGACTCATACATTATGTAAAAAATACATTACCCAAACTATACAATTTGTATTTTACCCGATGCATATATATATATATATATATATATATATATGTATGTATTTGTTTTTTTATGGAAGGATTCAGCAGGCCGAACAGCGTTTGGGGCATCGTTCCACCAGCGGGGGATAGATCTATACGGATCGCTGACCGTAAAGATCTGAAAGGAGTGTGCATGTGTTTGTGAAGGTAAGATGGTGCAGAGCCAGACATATGAACATAATGATACATTATGAACTTAGGCGTCCAGCAACTATTAGCCATTAAGGGGGAAATGAGAAGATGGGCTCTTTTGAACTCTTTGAAGACCAGTGGAGCTGGTACGATACGATAACATTACACCACTTAGTGCTGTTCTGAGATGTTAATGATCGAAAAAGAAAAGGGTGGGCTCGTCCGGGATTTGAACCCGGGACCTCTCGCACCCAAAGCGAGAATCATACCCCTAGACCAACGAGCCACGTTACAAAGTGTTTTGTTTATTGCTAAAGTGTGTGTGCCATAACGTATACGGTACAGTTCATGTTCCTCCATCCTCGGGATGCTGTTCTTATCACGGATTGATAGCGGAATATAACGGTAAAATTCGGGAAAATCACAGGAAAAACTAGAATAGAATATTATAATAATTATTTACTGTACAATTATACATTGTAACACTACTACAATACTAACAACCCCCACGTCCACATGGCCGGTTAGCTCAGTTGGTTAGAGCGTGGTGCTAATAACGCCAAGGTCGCGGGTTCGATCCCCGTACGGGCCATATCTTTTAACTGATTCTGTGTACTAGGGCTATTTGAGGATAACTTTCCGTTTTTTATTTTATACATGTTAAATATTATGTGGTTAAAATAACCTGCCTTACCCCATACAGTTTTATTGTTTAATGCATTATTGTACACACACAAGAAAAACTCAAGTCCAGACACATTTTCGATTTTTATTAGGCTTTTTGGAGAGTTTATTTTCCAGTGTTATCCATAATTGTTTACCATGTCATTTTTGCATAACTCTTATAAGGCTATTTTTAAGAGGGCCATTGCTATGGTTTCAGACCAACCTGCATAGCAACTGGAAGACAAAAAAGGGGCTGGACACTGATCCATTAGCAAGAATAAGCAACACATGACATTAATGTTTCATTGGCACAAAATTGTCTGCCTTTTCCTTCCAAATGTCACTTTCATTTTTAATAAACATGATTTTTGAATATTAAAAAGATAAAGTGAGCAGTTTAGTGTAACTTTGAGACTTTGGTAATCTTGGGACTTCCAAAGCCAATGGCAGTTGAAAATACTTCTGTAGTGAGTTCCTCTTAAAGCCTAAATGCTGGAAAGGCTGCATGGAATATTTCCCTGTTCAGATCCATTAAGTTAAGGGGGGGAGGGGGTGGGCGCTACTGAAATGACTGCAACAGAATGGCTACCTTTGGGAATGAGGCAAAATATGGCTGGTTACCAATTTCCTATGACTGAATTGGACTTTAAATCAGAAGCATCTTTTTTTTTTTTTTAGAGGTATACAGTATATATTTTTCCCAACCCCACAGCAAAGGCAACTATGAAACAGAGCAGCTTGATCAACCCAAGAAATGATATTTGTAATAAAACACATTTTTGTAATGTCATATCAAAATTCACTTAAACCTGGATTGTTACACACTTGAAGCATTGCCAGCAGTACTTTTGCTATCCTTCAATTTGTGATTCTCACCTAATGCAAACATTCATTTCATACAAATTTAGCAAAACTGAGACATACCACGGAGGCCATCACTATAAATGTATAAATGTTTACCACCTGTTCATGAGTTCACAGATTTATGAAGAGAATGACCAAAACCTTCATTTTCTTGCAGAACCAATTTGAGAAAACAAAATACATTGATAACAGGACAGAACCTACATCAAAACTGATCAAATTAGGACAATTTTAAGGGAGGCCAGAAGGTTAGAACATAACCGTTGACATTTCAGAAGCGCTTGGGTCCCCACGGAGATGATTTTGCAGCAGCCACAGGTGCACCAAAACTTGGGAACTCCTCAGAGCTGCTCATATCTGGGGCCTAAGTAAAAAAAGAAACAGGTCAAATCCAACTATTAGGACCACAAATAAAAGTTTTACACATTTCCTCTCACAAGCAGCAAGTAAGCGCTGGTTGCTTATTTGGACTTTAACCTTTTCACTGCCAGTGGTCCAAGGAGCCTCCCTCACAACAAAGCCTTTGGATGGTCCACGAGGTTCTTCCATACTGGCAGCGGAACTACCAGAAGGCTTCATATAAGCCATTTTGGCTTCATTATCAACCACATCAGACAGCTGTACACAAAAAAAGCATAAACATACTTTGCCCAATTTTTTAAAAATGTTCTTGCTTTGGTCATAAGCAAAATCTTACATATTCCTCCTCCAGGTTAAGAAGGTGATCAATGGCTTCATCCACCTGCTCTGGACGACCAGTTACAGTCACTAAATTGGGATCTGCAGCTCCACTCTGAGGGAACCGAACATCAACCTGGAAAGCAAAAATGTTATCAAGCAATTTATCACTGTCCCAAGAAAATTCTATAAAAACAGTGTTATACCCATCTGTACTTAAAAGAATGAGGTTGAGCAAACTGAGGTAGACTTCCCTACTCACCTTAAACTCATCCATTATCTTACGAATGCCCTTGCCACGTGCCCCTATGACGCGAGCATGGACCCTGCTGTCCAGGGTGATGTCCTCTGAGATCATTTCCTCCAGTTCATCTACTATAGCCTGAATGGCATCACGTGCTGCCACTGCATTCTGCTCATAGCCAGTAATAGTAATCTGATCCTAGCAGGTACATTTGGAAAATAAGTTCCTGACCATATAAACATGTTAAAGAGAAAGTTTTCTATCAAACATGTCTTTTTAGGCTCTAGTCCTTTAGACCCTCCAGTCCTACCTGGTTCTCATCATTTTTCTCTGGAAACTGAATGTTGACCTCATGCTCATTGCGAATTTGGGTGATTATGGCGCCCTTGCGCCCAATGATTTTTGGGTGATACTTGGGATCCACAGTGATGGTCAGCTTGAAGCTCCTGAGAGCCTGTGTATCAGAGAGGAAAAATGCTAAATCTTTAAAATGGATGTCCCATTTTATAGTTTAAAACTGTCTCTGTAATCTGGCCTTAAACTCACCCGATCCTCCTGTTCGGCCTGTAGCTCTTTGACACGCTCAAGAAGACCCTCTTTAGCACGGTCAAGGAGGGAGGCCAGGCCAGTAATGGAGATAATGTCAGACTGTAACTCAGGAGCAGGCACTTGAATATTAACCTGAGGAAAGAGATGTTTTTTTGCTTACAGACAGCCAGCACAAGAAAAATATGCACAATATGCACAGTCATATGCACAATTGCACTGCATTTGTGCATATTGCTGAATATGCACAGCAACATGCAAACACAAATTTATCGACAACCACTTATGCAACATCCATTCAAATACATGCAGTGATGCAAATTCATGACTTGCATTAAGTCAATTAGATTAGTGCTTACTAGGTAGTTCTTTCTAATTGTGCGCAATAGATCAGATAGAATCAGACGGTTAGCAAACATGTCTAAAAGGGGTCAAACCTCAAATTCATCCATCATCTTGCGGATTCCACTTCCCTTCTGACCAATGATGTAGCGATGAAGCTCAAAAGGCACTTCCACAGCAATGGTCACAGGAACCAAAGCCTAAATACATATTCAACATGTCACATTTCACCAGATGCAAAAAACTACATATTTCATTTTTAAATAAAAAACTCTTGCAGTCACACCTTTAGCGCCTCAACAGCAGCTTCACATCTCTCTTTGCGGCCAGACAGCACAATGACATCACACTTCTTTGGAGCAGAAGGATCAGCACACTCTTTCACCTCTCCATTGGCCTCTCCATTCTCCTGCACTGGAGCATCAGTGGAAGGAGCTAAAA
>JBAJNP010001761.1:0-18793 GCA_036877545.1 Yasuhikotakia modesta | reverse complement strand
AAAAAAAAAAAAACCTCTGTAAGGATGCAACTCACACCCAATTAAAAAAAAAATGTATATACATTTTACACAGGTTCTCATATTTGGTTTATGAGAACTCTCTACAAACTATATATTCTATTCCTTAAACCTAACAACCCTCACCAAAATCTCCTAGTAGAAACTAGTTTACCAAAACTAACCATTTATTATATTAATTTGGTTTATGAGGACACAGGAAGTGTATCCATGAATCATGTTTATGTTATACACATTCGTAAAACCACATATTCAAACCCACACACATAAAGCTTTTTTTTTTTTACCTCAGGAAACTTGTCCCGGATTTCCTTAATTTTCTCCCCTTTCTGTCCGATGATGGCTCGATGAAAACGCTGTTCTATGATCATGTCCTTTGTACGCTCATTCTCCTGTTGAAATCATGACATGCACCAAGACTTTCATCATGAGTTGCCAGGCAACTTCTAAAGTAACCCAGAGGACTTCATACTCTGGGGATGTATAGCTACATCCTACTCAAGAGCATAGCAAACAATATTACTATAGAGAGAATCTAAGTTATCATGTCAACACAGTGCATGCTACCATTTGATTTACAAATATGGTAAACCCCAATCAAATGACAACGGTAAATAAAAATCAATGTGATATACAGAGTATACAAATTCACAACTTGCCATGCGTGACGCTAGCTCCAGCAGCTCCTTCTTGGCCTCCTGCACACCTTGGGGATCACCCTCAATACGGATCAGGTTACTCTTCTCATTGTCGGGTGGAATGCGGACAGACACTTTGTGTAGCTCTTTTATGCGGTTAACTAGGCACAGAAAGGATCATACATGGGCCATTTGAGTTTTCTTCCATAACGACTTCTATAAGCCTCACAACTTAGTGTAAGCAACTGTATACTCACTGTTTGCACCACCTTTGCCAATTAAGTGTCTGTGAAACCTGGGGTCTATGCTAATCTCTGTGTAGTCCATTCGGCTAACCTGTAATAAAGCAAACATTAAAATTAAAGTTGTTAATAGTAATAAGATTAAAATGTAACTGTTACACACTACAACTGAAACTCTGCAGAATCTGTTCTTACCAAATCCGTAACGATGGCTTCAATCTGGCCTTGTACTATCTGTACATCTTTGGTGGGTCCTTCCAGCGTAATCTTATCCTCTCCCTCAGTGAACTCAATGTGCACCTGTTTTAAAGACAAATGTCATCAAACAGTCAACCACTGCCATAGCTACAAACCGGCACTTGGTTTCGGTCTTGTGCAATCTTAAAATATGTGCTCACACAGCAGGTGTTAATGCAAAGCATCTGTATCAGTTCTGGTTTCTCTGTCCTAAAGTAATGCAATTTTGAAAGGCTTATCTTGGTGAACTTGCTTCAATTTCGGTACAGTTACTTTAACAGGTTACTCTGGTGAGAAACTTAAACCTTGACACAGAGCTACATTCCACACATGCCCCCAACGAATAAAACAATGGAGAAATTGGGCCAGGCACTTTTACGTGATCAGTGCAAAGTACACTTGCCTTGGGCATTTGCTGTGTGATCTTTGCCAGATTCTGCCCTTTCTTGCCAATAATGAAGCGATGAAGCCAAGAGGGAGCAGAGACTGAGGACACAGTGTAGCTGTTGGCCTGCACAGCAAAAATAAATGTTAAACAGATCAAAAGGTTATACAGCTAAATTATTACAATAGCTCCAGAAGCTAAAAGAGCTCAAGACAAAATTCAAATTTCTACACTAGAACACAAATGGGGGAGGAAAACGGGATTGTTTACCTTGGCATACACTTCAGTGAGTGCCTGGCCCAGCCGGTCTGGCTCCCCACGCAGGATTACTGTCTCTGAGCTGCTGTCGAGGGGTGGGATCTCGACTGAGACGCCGGTCCTGTCCAGGATCTCCTGCAGGGTGTTACCCTTAGGCCCAATCACATACTTGTGCTGAGATTTCTTCACCTCCACTGCAATAGTGGTCGCATTCTTCTTCTGCAGTACAACAAAAGGAACAAATTTGAACATCCGTTTTTCATATCCCAGTTAACCAAAGGTGTTTGTAATAGATGCCATTTAGGTTTCTAAACCTTCTGCTTGAACTCATTTTTTAAATAGAACATTAAACAAATGAACATCATATCTTAATGAGGTCAGCAGACAAAGGACAGGAAAAATGTAAATAAGGAGGAAAGAAAAGAGGTGTGTATAAATGTATTCAAGACTCCTTTACTAATGTAAAGTCACATAGTAACTAACTTTCATTAACAGCTTGGGCTGTTTCTATAAGTTACCAGGGCAACAAGGCGACAGGATGCGAGACAATGAAGGCGATTAAGTGAAATGAACTAGAATACATTTCATCATATTCTTCTCTAGTCTTAGATATCATGTTAGTGATATGTAACCAATATATAGTAACTAGATAAAAAACATTAGAAAGAATGAAAGTCAATGGGGAAAGTCAATAAAAGCTGACTGTGAGTGTTGTCACTTCTGTACAGTGTTGCTCACCTTCTCTTCATAAATCTTCTTAATCTTAGCCATGGCCAGGGCCACCTGCTCTTTCTCCCCAGTAATGACAATCTCTGTTTTGTTCACACTGGGTGGAGGGACATTAATGCGGGCTCCTGTTTCCTGCATCAACTCCCCCACAAGCTTGTTGTAAGCTCCAGTGATGAAGGGGTGGTACACCTTTTCAATGTTCATTCTCTCCACTGCCCGCTTATCCTACAGTAAATTGAAATTAGTTTAACGTTAACTAAATGCTAATTGATTACCACAGAACTTTAAAGATCTCATACAGAGTTCATTTTCAGCTGACTTTGTTCAGCTACTAATACATACAAATCAAGTAAAATAAAAGGTCAAGCTAGAATGAAGCCCCTGACCTGCTCAGCAGAGATAAGCAGTATCTCGTGCTTGGCCTTCTCCAAGCCTTCCTTGGTTCCAGAGATCTTGATGTGGTTACTGGGGTCTTCTGGTCTAGGGATCTGGATCTTGGTGGCAGTCTTCAGCTCTAGCTCCTGTAGCTTCTCCCCACTCTTGCCGATGACAAAGCGATGATGTTCTTTGGGGATGGCCACAGTAGCTGAAGCCTGTAATTAAGTAATTATTCAAGTTATATGCTCTGCTGCAAAAGATGCATAACCTAGGCCAGTTACTTTTAAACAAATTAAGATTAGAAGCTTATGTTAGTCATCCTACCTGAGTCTGCAGTCGGGACACAATCTCTTTGCGGGCCTTCATGACAGCGTCATGTTTCCCAGACACCATTATAGAGAGGCCCTGGTCCTTAGCCATGGACAGTTCCAGGTGGGCTCCAGTCTTGTGCATGATGTCAAGACATACTTTAGCCTGATCTCCTTCTCCAAACTGGTTCATGTCCTTGTACTTGCGCTCCTCCAGAGGAACATGGAAAACCTGGTGACAAAGTTTAAAGAACTGTGTTAGTGTGACCAATTAAGAGATATGCTGAACATCTTCACTTTTTGTTTGGGTCCAATGCAACAGTACCTGGGTAATGATTGAGGATTTAAGGGGTTTAAGCTTAGAAGCCCAGGCATTCCCTGCCTCAGGTACCCCCTCTGGTGAAGAAGCCTTTTCAGGCAAAGGGGGAAAGGCATCCTTGTAGGTGGGAAGGCTGTCCTCCTCTTCTGCACCACTAGGGCCTGCCACAGCAGCTAAGAGAATGAGAGGTACAAGCTTTATATCAGATAAGGAATTGCATGGCTGTGTTGTTTTTCCAGAGAACTGCTGACAATGAGTCATCAAGATCCCAGAGCATCACTCACCTTTGACCTGCTCTGGCAAAAGGCCACTGCGATGCTCATTAAAGCTTTCTTGCGTAAGTACAGCGACTGAGCTCATGGTCGAAATCCCACGTTTACACGGAGTCCGAGTGTGCCACTGAAAAGGAAGAGCTCAGGTAATTTAGATCCAGCTAACCATGCAGGTTTATGCCTATCAGTGAATTTATCACTAACATATAAAGCAATACACCCAGTTAAGGTATAAACTGTTCACCAACATGGGTTGAACAACAGATTTCCTAACAAAAGGCTCAAGGTATTTTAGAAAATGTCTTGTATGCATTAAAATAGTTTAAGAAATTAAATACTAAAATCATTTTTTTCTATTTTAGCTTCTTGTTAATTTAGTGGACTGTCAAATTTGCCCTTCTGTTACACCTAGAGGCTAATTCTAAGCCAAGCTAAGAGGATTTCCACACTAAACCTTACCTGCTGTAAGTGTAAAGCAGAATAAAGATTGTATTTTGTAAATAAACTCACAAAGAATGCCTGCATTTAATTGAAAACATCTACACCGAACCTCTGTGAAATATCTGGGCACACTGCCAGCTAAAGTACAGCTGCATACTCACAACACAGGACTATTGGTACAGTGAAGGGAAAAACACAAAGACAGAGGCTACTGTTACTGCCATGCAGTCTTGAATCCTGAAAGACCACTTGTAACATTCACTGCTGAAATTCCAGCATGAAAGGCGCATACAGTTCTCTTCCACACATTTTAAAAGTAATAAAACCAATGTAGTAAAAACAAGATGATCAATTACACAGCTTAACATGATGAGCTATAGATAAAGTAACACGAACGAGCCAATCACTGCCCCCCATAAAATGCAAACTCCAAACAACTTTAGACAGAAGGCCGTTTTAATGGGCCTTTCAACAGGCCCCAACTGGGGCCTCTTCCTCTACAAGTTCCAACCCAGAGGCAAAACACTATACAGCTCCTTAAGTTAGATCAAAGGCAAAGAACACCAATGCTTTGCAGAAAACTACAGAAATTTTGTGATCTACAAACAGAACACTTAAAATACTTAAGATGTTCAAAACAACATTAAAATAAATTGAATCATAAGACCATTCATAAGATTTGAGCTCTTCCTAATGACCACACACAGGGCAAACAACTTAGGTCCCGCAGCTACAAACACAAAAGACAAACGGATAGCAAAAATTCCCAGATTTTGCAACAAGCTAATCACTGGAACTGTCAGTAATTTAATTTAATTTTATTAGAAACATGGGCAGTGATCAATAATCTTACCAGCTAAATGGTCAGTTACCAGATAATCCGTCCTGTAAAGCTGCTCGTTCGCGTCAGCCTGCCAGCTTTTGCCTAAAAAGAAAAACAAATCAAGAGATGACAAATAAATCTGACATGATGCAAATCACTTAAGTCTGCCATAACTTAAGGGTACACGTGGCATGCTTAGCTTACATGTCATTGGACGATGCAAATGTCACATTCTGATACTTAACAGATTTGAATATTTGTAAATGTCACTCGAAGAAATCAAGTAAAAACTAAAACCTTGATCAAGCATGCTCAGTCATATTACTTGTTTAATCATCCTTTTGTCTATAAACGAGTTTCCAAAAATTAAGTTATCGCCAATAAAGGCCATAATACACATTCTCGGCCACACACGTATCGAGAGTGACACACACGCAAAATGTCCAGTAAATTAAAATGATTTAATCGTTTCATGTGTAACATGGCCCAGTAGATCTCGCGTCTTGCTAACGTGGCCGTTCCTGCGTACGTCAGATTTTAAGGGTTTAAATATGGCGGATGTATTTTTTTCAGAATGACAATCATCATGAAAATACGCCAATATCAGCACATTTTAAACAAATATGCACGTTACAAAAAAATCATTGGTTACGAAATATCATCGCTATTACACATAAGTACTACGTCAACTCGTGACACGACATGCTAACTGCTAACTGAGCAGGAGAGACAGATTTCTCATTCTTTCCTGTTGATCATTTCGCAATCATTTCCTTCTAGCAATCTAGATTTTAAACGTTAGTTGCTGATGAGTACGCTTTCTATTGGATCTAATTATAATACTTGTCGAGAAATACGTTCGCTTCTTATGCTTGAGATGAAAAACTTCGATGCTAGACACCAACTCCGGTAAACTTTGAGTTGCGCGTGCGCGAAAGTGACACGTACACCAGCTAGCCCGAGCGCTAACACACCGCAGTAGAAAACTTTGCTAGGTTTCAAAACCACTGTTCAGTGAATAATGACGCCTATTAAGTGAGCATTGTAAACGTAGCCTTTGTCTGCCGTTCAGTGCCTTTCGTACATGATCAGCATTACAGACTGTCCACACAAAGTCCACGTAGGCATTAGAGCAAAGGGTGAAACAGTAGGGAGAAACTGACATGGAGTCGAGCCAGAGCACATTTTCACGACAAAACATTATTTTAAAGATAGATATGCAATACAACTACATAATATACATCGTAGGTTTCCGGGTGCATGATTATAGAGATTGATCTGTGAATTTGAAAGTGACTTACTTGTGTTTGTGTTCCCGTCTGCCCTGTATGGTGCAGAAGCTTTTAGTGAAACTCCACTGGCGAAAGGGAGGAGCAGCTGCCTGTGTGTTATATAGTTCAGTCATCCTCCAATCACGTTTCTTTACGTCACACTGTTCTTATGATCATGCATTTTTTCTGGAGAGGAAGGTAAAATGCAACACAAGGAGCATTGTGTTGTTCCGTTCTGTGTTTCAGTGTGATTCATTAAAGCTGTTGCACATAGGTAAGATATAGCAAACGATTAATGTAACAGCTACATTATGTCGTCAAAAAAAAGATGAAAGAACACATAAAGATGGAGGTACACACAAGTAACATACAAGTCTAGCTATTAGGAAGTTGTATTACTGCATTAAACTGACAAGTCATGCAAGGCCCAAGACTTCTGTTAAATTGCAATGGATATTTACCTCATGACATGTTAATTGTTGATTGTGACTAAATGCAGTCATAAATGCAGTCAATTTACCATATAACAATAACTGTGTGGCATGTTTTGTCTGTTTGTTTTGTTTCATGCTTAAGTTATGAATAAATTGTCACAATTAAACACCTGCAGTATAGTTAAAGAATGTATTTATGTGTGTGTGTTATGTATTAACAGTACAACAAGCAAAATGCATTGCTGACTAATAATAAAATGAAAATAATAATATAATTATGCATGTATTTTGGTGAAAATTAATCATTTGATAAAATGGCTAATACTAATATAGTATTTCACTTATTGTTGGTTCCATGCTGATAAATCACATCTTTTTTGTTTATGGATTTAAAACCTTTTACAATATTATTAATATGTAATTATTACTGTAGATAGTATAGTGTTGGGTCTCTGCAGTTTATGATAGTCCTATACATTTAGGTTTTGAGTACATTTTTGTAGCAGCAGCAGCAGCTCCTATGGTCTTCAAAGAGCATATGTCACACCCCTGCTTATTTCCCTTTATTGGCTACCAGTTGCTGCACACACCAAATTCAAATATAAAACCACTACTGGCTCTGCCAGTAGTCCATCTTACATGCACAACCTCATTCACATATTCACTCCCTCTAGATCCCTACGCTTAGTAAATGAACATAGACTTGCCATATCATCCTCTAAGGGCACACAACTTCCTACTCACAGCTTTACGTTCAATATCCCTTGCTGGTGGAATGTTCTTCCTAACTCTAGTCTGCTGCATCCCCCCGCTGCATTCAAAAAACTACAAAAAAACAGTCTCTTCCAGTAATACCTAACACATGCATAACTACTGTATGAAGATAAAGAAAAAAACCTTCTAATTAACCCTTCTCCTTTTTTCTCACAGGCACCACATCTAGCACTGGAATATTGGAATATTGTTCTACGGGTAAAATTGTATTGAAGTATGACTGATGGTTATTGTTTAAAAAAACAGTTGACTTCATATGGAAGTTTACAGATGGTGCAAAGTATCAAAAATATGTGTACTTTCACTAATGCTAAACATAGACATTTACGTAGTGTACAGATACATTCTAGAATCCATGTTAAAAACAACAATTGGTCTCCAACCAGAAGGCAGAACCACTACCTCTGTAACCATTTAAATTACACTTTCTCTGAAACAATGACATTTGTGCTTCTAGCACAGCATGGTGTTCACTGTCTCCCTTGATCATTTTAAGCATTGCTTCAGCACATGGTGTTCACACTCTCTGCCCTGGTTCTTTAACAGGTCAGTGAATCAATCACAGAAGAGGTAGAGGTCATGGTGCCCACAACCTCTCCTTTGCTTATGTGTGTAGCAATTTATGTTGCCTTTTTAATACATTTAAAAAAGCAAGTTTCATAGCCTTAAACTTAGTTTAAACAATTCAGATCTGTTTGCCAGGATAGGTGTATATGAGAGTTCATTTTTTCATAAAATATGCTCTGTCTGTGTGTTTTGGTTTACAATATGCACATATCATTCAATACATATCTAAAAATAATATTTTGTTAAAATGAAATGAGAATAAAATAACTTACTTTCTCAAGACCCCGATGCACACCATCATATGTGTGTGTGTGTTCTGATTGTATAATTGGAGCAATATAAATTGCAATTTTTTCCCCTAGGGGTTAAAGCACTTTACAAAAGAACTGTTAACAATTGCAACTGATAAAAGCTAGCATTTCATATTTAATCTATCCAAAATAAATAAATTAAAGAGCAAAGGTCAGGAGGGGACATAAGCCAAAATAACAAACATAAGTCTGATCATAAGATGGAAAATAACATAATAACAGCAGTGGTGAACCACCCCTTCACCCCACTACCTTCTTCTATGTTCCATCTCTCGTTTTCATTGCACAGTAACAAACATTAGCATGATATTAAGGACATCTATGATCCTTATATAGTGGGAAAGTATTGTTATGGGAATAGACAAATATCTAAGCATACAACAGATGTTCTTCCCTGCTTATTTAAAGCATTGCACATGGGTCCTACAACCAGGCAGTAAACATTTAAAATGCATTTTAAAAATAATTAGTGTTTTTAATGTAATATAATTAACACATGTAATACAGAGAAGACAGAGTGTTGCAACAGCTTTTATTTTAATGACTGTAATGGTGTGTGTGTGCGCATGTGTGTATGTGATCCTAGTCAGCTCTAGGTTGTGGACTCATAGAGATAGTAATACCAGTAAATGTTGACCTTGTGTGAACATTTCAGGGTCAATAAAAACAGATAACTTTGTAACCATACTAAATTACGTTTGTTTGTTTGGTTGGTTGGTTGTTTTTTTGTTTGCTTGCTTGTTTTTCAAAAATGTAACATGCAGAATGTTTTCTGTGAGAGTTTGGTTTAGGGCTAGGATTAGTGCATAGAATATGCAGTACAATATAGCCATGCACATAAAACATAAAAACACCATAATACATCTGTTTTATGCATTTTATGCATATATTCACTGTGATTTAAATGTACTGTGGCATTTTTTACATATACATATACTGAAATTACATTTGTTCACATAGTAGTGTTACAATGTTACATCCACAAGATGGAGTTAGAGCCCTCTCATTATATTCCTAAAATCAACGTTTCATTAATCTCAAGATAAACTAAATATATAAATCTTTTCAATCTAAATCGGTCTAGATGTTGAACATGACAATATATTAATCACATTTGTCCACGGTTTGTCCATGAGGTCATGATCTGTTGTTGCTGGAATACAGAACTGTGTCACAAACAAATTAATGCAGTTCTAGTCATGCCAGATCATACACATACCAAACATAACCTAAATGTTTCAATGATACTGAGAATGATTGTACAGTTAGTTCCAGGATTTTTGAGTTAAATACAGAGAAAGTGTTACTTTAGTGTCATGCTTTGATTAAATTGGAATATAAATCTGTACAAGAACCTGTAAGCATAATAGCTCTCTAACTGTAGAAGTGTATATTATTTTATTAATATTCAATCATTGTTATTGTCTCACACAATTTTTAGTACAACATAAAATGTTTGTGTCCTAAACTCAACTGTTATTTCAATTAGACTGTTTCAGAACACAGTGAACCAGACGATACCTTAGGTGTGTTATCAGATTACATTCTGTTACTATAGATGTGTACGTTTGACTTTTGATATTAGCTGCTCACTCCTAGTCAAACCAATTAAGTTAAAAAATGAAGGTGCATGAATATTTATGAATAAGTAGTGTAGTAATTTCAAAACTTAACCACACTGTCTACAAACAAACAGTCTGTGCTAGTATAGAAACTCGTGTGACTAGACTTCCTAAGACTGGAAAATCCTGACAGCATTTCTTTTAACTGCATGATCCAGCTGTACCCACAAAAGGTAAGTGTGGGTTGGGGTAATTTATTGAAGAAAACACAAAACACTATAGTTGTTGTTAATCATGTCAGCCGTTAAGTACTTTTTGTTTATGGTAATATTTGTGATTAGTTTTGCTAATGAAACATAGTCCTAATCATAAACTGTTTGTTAAAGGTAGGGAAAATTATTGGTTGTAAAAGCCCCTACCTTTATATTTATTATATATAATTTCATAAAAAGCACAATACACTAAAGTTGTTGATAAATAGACATTAAACATTAAATTGAGCTTGAGAAAGATCTAATTGTTTTCAAATTGTAACTGTATCAGCAAAATTATGTACACTGCCATCAAAAAAAATAATTTTTTATTCTATTATTTTTTATAGACACACAGTTATAATTACCTTCCAGCAACAATCACATTTCCAGCTAAATTGAAACTGACATACTTTTATCTGTTTTTTCTTACAGGTGTCTAAAGGCCATGTCAGGGATTTCTAAAGGCCTAAACTTCAGCTTTGAGTGGGAAATGGTGTAAAGCCACAGACTTCAAGGTGAGAAACGCTGCACTGGAGCCAGTCAAGCTATCAACACCCACTATCAAGTGTTTTGCACAACACCAGCAAAAACCTACACCAAGGAACTGCCACTCAAGATCTTGTATTTCACTGAAGATATAGCCAATCCCAAAACTTTGATAACTGAAGTCTGAGGGCTGGAGTTAATACAGTACCTGATTGCAATGTGTCACAATACACAGAACAGAAAGCATATGTTGTCATTGCACAGTTCTATGTACAACAAGATAAGAGCACTGCTCTTATTGGTGTCAAAAATATACAAATAAACAACAACAAAACAATATTATAGAAGGTCATTTAAAAGATTAATGGGTTAAAAATAAGCAACAATGAATAAGGAATTTTAAATTATAAATTTGCAGAGGTAGATAAATGCGCTAGAAATAAAGTGCTCAAGTAAATAAAGTGACAATATCGGATAATAGTGATTAATATTGCAGTTAATAGTCTTAGTCTAGGAAAAACTGTTCTGCAAATGTGCGGCCTCTGTTCCTATGGGCTTGTAACAAGATCAAACAGGTGGTGGCCTGAGTGTTCTTGATGATGTTATTGGCTCTAGTGAGATAGAGAGTGCAGGCAATGTTTCCCAGGGAGGGCAGTGAGCCTCCAGGGATTTTTTTGGGCTGTGTTAATTTGTTTTTTGAGAGCTCTCTATTCCACCGCAGTGCAACCATGGTACCACCCCAGAAATGTTGCACCTGCATCAGTCACTCGTTTAGGTACATCTTACAAAAGGTTTAAATTATATTGTTTGCTTATTGTTTTAAGTAATCTTATTACATACTAAGTATTGCATGTTGAGACTGGCCAGATCTCTGTCGGGTTTTCTATCCTGATAAATAAAATCAAAGAAAAGAATTGTTACCTTGATTTTGGAACAAGTATTGAGATCTGTTTATGGTGACTTTTGGAATTAGTCAATATTTCTGTTACTGAAACAGTTCCAATCATAACCTGTTTGTTAAAGGTAAGTCCCTACCCTTATCTCATAAACTAATCCTCTTATATCCCTAATTTCTAATCATAAAAATCTGTAGATCTGATTGGTTGATAGGAATGCTGTGTTTACCTAGGATCATGTCCATGCCATCATACTGGGGGATGTGAGAATAACTCTAAAACACTGATCTATCTGTTTCCAGAGACAGACAGATTAATGACCCCCTTTGGGAACACTGGCACATTTATCCTAGAACTTCCCATAACAATAAATCAAAAAACGTCTCTCCCAGCATTCCTGAACCTATCCCAAAGAGCCAAAGCAACTTATCGCATAATGATTGTAATGATCATGATGATCTATGCTATTACACAAACATTACAAATAAAATACTTTGTGGCTGTTACTAAATTGAGGCACTCAAATATGTGTTTCTATTGATTTTAGTTACAATATCTCAGAATGGATATTGTGATTTATGTGGATATAGACACAACACCAGAACAATATGAACACTAGCTCAACAACACAGCAAACACTATTTAACTATTACACTATTAACTCTATTTAACACTATATAACTATTTATTATGGTTTATTATTTATTATTACTATTTATTAACTATATGACTATTCACGTTACTCATAAATTTGCATCTTTGCATTGACTTAACATGTAAATCATTCACGCTTAACGCTTTATTTGCATCTGTTGTGAATCCACTATTATTCTATTCTACTATTTTTATCCTATTTTGTAAATTCATATTTTTCAGTTTTCAAAACTGGAAAATAACATCTTATGTTCTGCAGCATTTGTAAGATGTTGTCATGTATGTTGTTATGCATAGTCCGATGGTGGTGAATCATTTTTTTTCCAGACCCTGTACAAAATTGAGTAAAAAAACCACAACATTTTACACATTTGTGTTGTATCTTGATCAGAAAAGAGAGCCCTCAGATTGTGGAGATGTTGTAGAACTACAAGAGCACCCTCAATGTAACCCACTTACCCTGAAGTTATTCCTAGCCTTGCCACTTCAAAAATTCACATGCCTTAGATCCTAATAAAGATTAATGGGGACAAGAACTGGCAAAATGTGTATGAGACTGTTCTATTCATTTTAGAGGTCAGAAGAAAAGCATTCCATCACTAATCAAGCCAACACAAACATTCCATTTCAATGCAGAATAATCAAAAATAGCACCTTCATGGTCAGTATTTGAGGCCTAAGCACTGAAAGATCTGATGAAGATTTCCAGGGTATTAGTGCAAAGCTGTAGATAGATAGATGGATGGATGGATGGATAGATAGATTTCTTTCTAGTTGATACTTTTGAATAGTGCAGCATAGTGCAACTGAAAACAATCTAAATATTAAATTAGCGATGGATCACGTTTCCCCCAATAAGTCACACTTTTCATTAATTTCTGTCTCTTTTCTGAGTCTGACAAGACTTATCATCCGCTGTAAAAATCTGCTGCTAGTGGCCACTGGAAGTGAGAGCCAAATTATGTAGTAGTTAGTTTATCTATTATCTATATCTATAGTTAGTTTATCAGACTATTTATAATTTTTACCTAATAATTATTTTCTTCTCTTTATTTATTAATGTTTTACATACAATGTAGATGCATGGTTGTGGAGGGGGAAAACAAAACAATAAAACAAACATTTAATATATTTTATATACAATTCTACTTTTATGAACACATGTTCATCGATTTGTGGTTAGGGACAATGTTGTGGATTGGTCTGGATTGTTCATCACTGTCTGATAAAGGTGACTGAGGGGACACATCTGGAGAAGAAGTTTGAGGGATGTGAGCTGTACAGTATATTTTTAAGAGCTAAGCAGGATGAATGGGTGAAGCTGCTGGGTGAGACGAAAAATGGGAAGGATAAAGTGTATAAGGAATAGGGTAAGAAAAAAGTGTGTTTGTTTGAGTCAGTTTAACAAAAATCTTTCTAACTTTACTGACACACTATAATTACACTACAATATTAATATTATAATTTATTTGTTTATTATCATGAAAAAGATGCATACGGGCATTCTGGGTGTTAACCTTCAGTCCATGAACCTCTTTATTTCGGTGACGTAATGCAGCCAAACTCTTGACCCTGAAGAACTGTGGTGCTAAATATTCACCACTAGGTGGCAAAAGTGTCAATGGCTTGAAAACTGTTTTAACAACATCTGTTTTAATTGACCGCACCAAATTAATTGCAGATATGTTTATTAGAATCATAAATCATTAATGAGAAAACAAATACATAATAAATAATTGTTGAAATAACCTCTTCGTCTAAACAGTGCCTTAAACTAGCTTTTTGGTATTTTTATACAAAAATAAATATTTGTTTTAAATACTACAGCTCAGGGAATGTTGGTGCAGTGGTACTGTGTATTATTTTATTGCATTGATTAATTTTGTTATTATAATTTTTAAATCGTTATATTGTGTCAATGGGTACTGTGTCTAACAATGTCCTCAGGTGTGATATATTGATGTCAATGAGAGAGCACTGCTGATATTGGGCGGACATAAAGATAATCTATACGTTTTTTTCTTTTTATGTTGGTTTCTTCTTATGTTCTGTTGCTGTATAACAAACTCCCTTTCAGCAGGCATTTAGAATAAAATACGATTTATGATATCATTTATAATTATATATTAGTATATTATTATAAATAAAGCTCCACATCAACTTGACATTTGCTCACCCACTGAGCCCTGGTTGTCAATATGTTCCTGCACCAATCAAGTTTAGCCTTAGGTAAAACTCTCAACCAATAGCTTGTCATCAAATAAGTACACTGTAAACCAATAGGCGGTGGAATCTTTCTGAGCTTATCCAATCGGAATGCAGCTTTGGCCGCAGCTCGCCTACAACGACCGTCGGACGTGAAACTCATATAGAGTTGAAGAAATAGCTGGCGAAAAATATAAGGTACGAACTCGATTTATTTACGCATAGGTATTAAAAATAAACGTAAATCATCAGCGTTGTCAGTTGTGTATTTAAATGTTTCTTTTAATCTTACTACAGTGTAATTTCGCATTTTGTGAGCCCTTCGCATGTTTTGTGCGGTTTGACTTAACTTTCACACTCTTTGTTTCTGTAGTGACAAAAAGCTCAGTTTGTGTTTTTATTTTTCCGTCACAAGAAGTTTGTCATTGTCTTTGAACAACAATGTTCAATTGTTGTTCATTGTTTTTGTTTTTAGTTGTTTAAGTATTGCTGAGATTTTTTTTACGTCTGACTGCGTTGGTTTGCTCGAAGCAGCTTTATCTCATTACATTTATATTACACAGCTCTGTAATTAATTTCATTAACGAATCAACTCTCTATAATCACGCTTGATTGATGTTGCAGTTATTCGATATGCATTGCAATTGCAATAAGTTGAAATCATCGTTTCATTACTAGGATAAATTGATCAGCGATATAAATAGCTGTTCTTAAATGTCTTTTAGGTAAAATGTTTAACCTTAATAATGGCCTCCTAATTCCGATTTCGATCTATACGATCATGCGGGTTGAAGGGATTCCTGTGAAATGACTTTAACTTACCTGTTGCGTAGAGACACGCTGAGTAAGGTTGGGTTGACCTGATTCTCAGACTGTATGTTGTTGGTGGCTGGAAGAAATTTAGCAGCTTGATTATTTTAAATCTAATAAGGTGATTTATCAGGGATCTGAACTCGTATAGTTACTGTCCTAAATTTAGCAATACTGCGGTATTTGTAATGGTTAATATAAGCTTAGGGTTTGTGTTCATCACCTTACTGTTACGTTGGCAAGTTGAATGTGTAACTAGCTAGAGTTTTCATATCAATTAAAGTATAACTTCATTGATTTTTTTAT
Organism: Yasuhikotakia modesta; assembly: GCA_036877545.1. Classification (NCBI taxonomy): domain Eukaryota; kingdom Metazoa; phylum Chordata; class Actinopteri; order Cypriniformes; family Botiidae; genus Yasuhikotakia; species Yasuhikotakia modesta. The sequence continues at coordinate 3,215 of JBAJNP010001761.1, read as the reverse complement.
TTGGGTTGTGGTGTTCTTTCTAGGGGTGTGTGTATGTATCTATGTGTGTGTAAGAGAGGGCATAGGCTGCATTAGAAGCAGATATGGGTGACATTGAGGGCACCTACCGGGCCCTGCAGACCCCTGGCACACGACTTGGAGCCCAATGCAACACCGGTATTAGCACCCTGGAGCCTGGGCAGAGTCTCAGCTCAGCTATTGGGGCAGGAGGGAAAAGCCACAGCAAGGGCCTACAGCTTCGTGTCCAGGGCCTGGATGATGCTCAGGAATTCTTTGAGCTTGAGGTGAGTGCTTTAAAACAATTACATTTTTTTGTTCAGCATCCTTGTCTAATTGTTTGCTAAGTTGTTGTTTTGTTTGTTTGCACTAGACAAATATTATACATTTGCTGTTTTTTTTGTGAAGTTGCCCAAAGTTTATTTAAAAATGACATGCACTGAAGTCAGTGTGTTGTGTTTGGCTGTGTCCCTTTGTGGCTTTGTTGAAGAATGTAAACGACCATCTCTCTGGAGACCTCTGGCAGTCTAACATTGCGTGCAGCTTGTGGTGGCTGACAGCTGACACATGGCTTTAGCTTTTAAATCCTGTGTCTTTAAGTTTGTTTTACACCAGAGGCCTGAAGCTACTTTCCGAGTGCTTGCTTGGGTGTAGATACACATCTGACAAATGCATTAGTTAAATACAATCTGCATTGATGCGGTCTTGATTTAGCACAATGAGTGAATTACTCTGGAGGAGACTTTTTAGGGAAGTTTTAGGGAGGAGACATCACTTTTGGAGACATTGTTTCTTACATTGTGACATCAGCATGTCAGGACAAAAGGTACAAAAAGAGATTTAGGATTGTGTTACTGGCTTCACACTGTGTGATTTTACAAAACACTTTTACTGTTGCCAACTGGTAAAGCTTAGACAAGATTTTACTAACTTTACAGAGGTAAGCAGTTGAATTTATCAGAACTTGATAAGCTTTATTAGTTGGGGCGACATGAGCTGTTATCTAAATGATGAATGTGGTATTAAGAATTATTTGGGTTACAGTGGCAGTTCTGAGGGTTTTGGTGGAGGATGAGATACTCTCATGATTAGATCAGATAACAATGAATTCCCTTGAATTCCCATCTGTTACAAAGATCAAACATGGGAGGGTGGAAAATAGTGATTGTCCACCTTTATTGGGCTACAGTACTCTGGAATGCTGTGGCACAGTCAAATGCGGTGTATTCAAGCATAGAAACAAGGTTGGGGTAAATGATTGTTCATATTATGTCTAGGTGATAGAAGAACAATGAGGGCAGTTCTGGTTTAAAGAGTCTTTCCAGTGTTTCTCAGGAGTACGTTAAGCGTTGTTTTTCCTTAGCACTTAATTTAGTCGCGGTTCACAGTAAGTCCTCTTTGTTGCAGGTCAAAACATTGAGTAGCTCATGTGAATTGCAATATTGATATGGCCTGTTATCAGATTGTGTTCGATGACTCATAAGCCAACACAGCTTTAATGTTTGTTCCATGATGCTCCAACTGAAGGCAACACTGACTGCTGTTACTCATAAAGGGGATTTGTTTATTCTCAGCAGGAGTGTGTGAGTGTACATACACGTGTGTTCTTGCTGCATTGTAGGGCTGATGTCAGTTGCCACGTCTGTTTTCAAGATGGCTGTTTTTGTAGGCAAACACTGGTAGAACAGTGTAACAACAATACAGTGGGAAAATATCCTAGAATGATACTCAAAATTAAAGTCAGATCAGCCAAATCATCTGTTTTTTAATGGATAAACAGAAAAAAAACAAAGGCAGTTGTATTTCTTAAAGGCAGTATTCTTAACAAATGTTTTGCTGGTGATGGTACGGCTGTTTTTGGTTCACACCTACAATGCACAAGCCAACCCCAATTTGAGTGTACAGATAGAGGCATGTTTAAAGGATAGGTCACACTGGTCAATTAGTCAGATAACTAGGTAATAGTGAGCATAGTGAGTTTAGCAGTTAATTATATTTGGATATATTTTAAACATGTCAATATACACAGACAGCTGCTCTAGCTGTTTGCATGGGGAAAATCCTCTCAGGAGACTGCCTTTAAATTAAATTAAAGAAACTTTATGAACATATGTACACATGCATACTGTGTTGCACAAGTTTGTTCTAACTCCAACTTCATTCCCAGTTTTACCCCGAAACCCACTGACCTGTTCTCTGCATTTGTGAGCCTCTTCTCTGCCTCACCAACTTGTAATTTGCCATCTAAACATTAAAGGTCTGCATCTTAGCCTTGGTGTATTTATGGATACGGTTTACTCTCTGCTCCACAGCATCTGCCAGGGATATAATTTTCTCAGACTTTAAAATCAGGGAAAGTATTTTTAGATTTTTGTACCTTAGCTGAATTACAAGGATGTTACCCTTCATTGGGGATTTGTAGTCTATTTGAAAGCCTGACAGCATGCTACAAAAGATATTTGTTGGCAGTAGGTTACTCTGTGAAGAAAGGAAGTTAATAAGCAGGTTAAACCTTTATAGGAGAAGAGAATGTGCAGACTTTTTCCTGCAGTGATTCACATTAATAACTGTGAACTGCATATACATCTAGAAAAATACCTTAAACTAAACCAGGTTTAAGAATCACAATAAAAATCATAATACTAGAGCCATGATACAATGTTATTGTAATTTTGAGCATTAAGCGATAAAAGCAAGGAAAACTGTCCACATAGCTTTTAACTACTAAAATACAATTCACAGTCTGTTCATGACAATTTGTGGGTATTGCACCAAAATGGGATAGCCAAACAGAAAGACTGACTAACGGTGTCATAAATGTTGCAAGGACCTGACAAATGTTTGTGTTACAGTCTAAGCCAACTTTACTGAATGCAGCAACAGTTACTTAACAGGACTTATCAGTAAAATAAAATTTTATTAGTTACTTAAAAATGTGTTTAAAAAACAGCATTTTATGTAATCTATTTGATTATATTATGATGTGTAATAAAACACCGATACTTGGCATGCAAGTATCAATATGTGTATTGCTATGCAAAATATTGCATTTACATTTACATTTATGCATTTAGCAGACGCTTTTATCCAAAGCAACTTACAATGCGCCAACAGTGAAACAGTGCGCCAACTGAAAAAGAACAACAACAATCTTATAAGCATGGTACCATTTTCCCTAGACTAGTATAACGTAAGTAAACAAGTGCTGTTGTCCCACC
>JBAJNP010001760.1:32822-56236 GCA_036877545.1 Yasuhikotakia modesta | reverse complement strand
CCCTATAAGTTAATAGAGGTTAAGAGGAAGCCCTGCTCTCTGTGTTTCACTGTGTACAACACGACCTCTCAGTTAGCCGTCACAGCTTGCGGCACCACCGATCGGCTGCGTGTTATCTCGCCGGTGATAGAGCAATTACCGCAATTGTTAATTACCAGATTTCCTTCTTAACCATTGAAGTTGTGGCGGCTCGCGGTCTTTCCTTTTTTGTTATGCTAATCTGAAACATTTTCCCGCAGCTGTGTAATTATGCATTTAATGCGTTTCAGGATTAAAGCGAACAAGAAATGGCCTAGATTCAGTTGCACTAATCTTCAGCCTTTAAACGTGTCATACGTCGGTATACAAGAGCCATCTCATGATGGAACGCAGTCGCCACTTCAAGGATTTGCTGCCTAATTTCTGTCGTGCATTAACTGCGACCTTTGATTGCATTTCTGCTTTGTTTTTTTTTTTAAACTCATTGAGGTGTTTTTCATTGACCCGGACGTGTCGGTTACTAGTGGGACGTAGAGAGCCTGTGATCTTTAGCCAGTGTGCTCAAGAATGTTCCGGGCCGGAAAACAAGTGGAAATGTGCTTAAGTTGTTGACCCTAAATACTTGCATGCCTGCAAGGCTTTGGCCAGAGGCAGTAAATTGTCTAAGAGAAAGAGAGAGAGAGAGACCGAGAGACATTTAGCAGAGGAGGTGGAGGAAGTGCTCGGGAGTCACTCAGGAAGTTATCAGGTCGTCTAAAAGGGACACTTAATTACCCAAGCAAACGTAAGCCGGAGTGCGTTGCTGTTTTTTCATTAAGCTCAGGAATGCCAGATGCACAAGTGCTGAGCTGGCTGCCAAAGCAGCTGATATCATGGAAAAGCCTGGCCTTCATCCAGGAGAGAAAACAATTAGTGCGCCTTGCCTCAGAGACAGAGTTGGTTAGCATCTGCTCTCAATTGAATAGTCTTCCAAACTAGGTGCGTGGTTTGTGATGGAAACCACCTCAGGACCGCAAATGTCCTCATGAAGTACCAACATTCGGCCTTTAGCGATTTTTGATGGTTTTGGCAGTGTGACCCAACCCTAATGTGTCATTTTCAGTGAATGCACATCCGCTGTTGTGGTTTATTTGTCTGAAACTGTAGTCTCCAGTGACTTGGAGGCATTGTGTTGTTTTTGAAGATGTTTCTTGGAATAGACCAAATAAACATAATACATACTTGGGCTTGTGTGTAAGCCTGTTCTGTGTTTGTTTTAACGTGTACCGTTACGGGTTAGATTTAGGTTGGCTGATCTGTGTGGATGTAGGTTTTGCATACAGGAACGCAAGCTTGAGATGTTTTATGAATAATCTGTTAAAAACAAATAGGTACACTGGTTTACTTCACCGCCTAGTGTTATTAGCATGGGAAGATCGTTTTGTGTGTCTGTGTGTGTATGTGGAAAGCTTATGGCTTTGATTTTCTTATTACTGCTTTAGCGCTGCAGATATTTATCAAACAGGAGTAGGAGTGGACTGTCCAGACATGCTGGCTGATCTGGACTCGTCCTGAGTCTGCTGGTCTCATTTAAGTACCGATTGCCCACATACACATCTCTCCCTACACTGGCCACTCTGCCCAGAAAAGCATTAATTTGTGTCACCATATAAAAAGCATCTTCTTTCATTCAGGCTATATTATGGCCCATAACAGAAAATGAGGTGTGGGTCTGGAAATTGCATGTTTATTAAACTCAGTTCACTGCAAAATTGGTATTTTCTTATTTGAACCAGTGCAGGAACACGACACAGAGGTGGAAGATCACTCTAAGAGATGGACAGGGTGTTATTGCATCATTATCATCACCATCATGTTCATTACTGTTTATGAGTCTGGTAATGACGCTGGGCTTGGTAATGGATGCCGCGCCAACAAAAGCAATTGTGGAAATACGGCAAGAGCCCCGCTGCTCACCGTCATCAGGGTAAAAATTGCAAAACGTTCCAGAGATTTCCAGCGTTTCATTACGCCGGTATCTCCCACCACGTGCGAATCCTCATTCACTGATGGCAACGGTGGGAATAAGCTTTAATGTGGCATGTAACGCAGATTTTTTTCAGTAGAGTGTCGTGCCATTGCTCTTTGTTGAATGCCAGAAAGCGCGGCGCTTGTGGCCTTTGGCTCACCCTCGTTTTTTGCACGTTGCTGCTAGCATTCAAAAGCTGAGGGCTGGTTTGGGTTAGAGCCGTGATTAGACAGGTGCGTTGGAATGCAAATGTCATTTAGCTCAAGGGCTGTGGGATATGAGGTCATGTGATATCTGATGTCATCGGCTTTGTTTATTGAGTGGAACGCAGGTTCAAATGGTAACTGATATGATAATAGGACTGTAGAGTTAGTGCTAGATTCATGCCATAAACATATACAGAATATTTTCCATCATTATATCACTGTTTGCTGTATATTTTTATGCCATTTATGTTGTCTAAATAATTTCATATGCACACTAGGTGCCGTTCTCTGTGTTTACATATTTTTTTTGCCCAGTAGAAGTATCTAAACATCTCAAACCACATGACACTGATTCCAATATCTTTTTCTCAGAATCTTGAACATTGGCTGTTTGTGTTTGTTTTGTTGCATTGGCAACCAGATTTTTTTTCCCACTTGGTTTTGCTTGTTTGTGCTTAAAACAAGAGAAAAAATCTGCCAATGCAGCAAAACAAAATACTTATTCAAGATTTCTTCCCAGCCAGACCCAGTTGTGCAGCGTTGCTTCTCAGGTTTATATATATATTTATATATTATGAGCGTTTCTGTATAACTGGAAACTTAAACAAGGTTTTTTTTTAAACATGTATTGAATTGCAAGAGATTTCACAGACAGTGAGAATTCTTTATGAAACCATTAAGCCGTAGCAAGAAACTAATAAACCCTTTAGGGCTCTCTGTTGATCTTCGGGTAATCTGGACTTTTTTTAAAGTGAAGATTCCCTTCTTACACTTAATCAAATGATAAACCCACTTGAAATGATGATCTTATTAATTAAACTCAATAACACTGAAGCATATTTATATAATTCTAGATTATGATTATGACATCGGTATTTAATCACAGTGAGCCCAAGAAATTTGTACAAGAATCAGAACCGTAGAATGGTTAATTTTTGTCTAAAAACTGCCCATTTGCCAAACAAAAAAGAAACTTTTTCTGTCTAAAACAATTTTACAAACAACTTTTTTCTTTCAGAGCTGAATTGATTATTTGATTATAAAATATCCTTGTCTGTTAAACGTACTGACCTCTAATGAGTAATATCATACCAGTAATACATCTAAGTAATAAAATATGAGTAAACAAACTTACAGTTTATCTGTCAGTGGTCTCTGTCAGAGCTGTGGGAGGCTACTGCTAATAGCAAAACAATAGCATTTCATTCCTGTGCAGTTAACTGCAGTACTGATTGACATTATTTAGATACATCATCTCTCTTGTGCTGTTTGAATTATTTTGGGCACCCTTAAAAGGTAGCACCCTTAGTAGGTACCTTACCACAGCTGGTTTATTTTAGTTTCAAATTCAAAATATCTAGTTTCCTTCACTTCTTTTATGTTAACTATGCCTCATTTGCCATATATAGAGTATGATAGAGTTATGATACAGAGTTAGATATAGAGTATGATAGACTATATAGAGTTAAATCTGATGTGTGTTTTTCTCTTGTGTTGAGAGACTGTGCTTTTAAATCATGATATTGTATGTGAGTCATCTATACAATCACAGTTCATCTGGTGAAGGCTGACAGCTCTGTAGACCTACAGCAGCCAAGATAAACAGGGCTGGCCCGTATCAGTCATGTCTCACACTGTCAATGAAGTTTGCAGTCACTCCAATGTAAACACTGTTTAAGGTTCCATACCTCTCGCTGTTGGCTGTAGTCGTTTTACATGGCATTGTTTGAAAGCAACTGTTAACTTGCTTTGTTTAGAAAGATCAAACGACAACTGCATCTTAAAATGATGTAATGACATACAATGATGCACTGGATACATTTGTTATATGTAGTGTCTCACATCTTGGAAGTTCAGTCCGTCTCAGGGATCTGGTCTTCAGTTGTTGTGAGCTCATGAGGGTTTGATGGTTTGTGGATGTTGATATGTGCTGCTTTGTTCTGTCAGCATTAATCAGACCATTGGGCCCAGCGCTGGCCTTTCTGCACTCCTCCTGTGGGAGGTGACAGTGGAGGAGTTCTGTGGGAACGCTATTCATTTAGTAAAAGACTTCTCGCCCTGCTTGTACATCCGGGGGTCTGGCTATACACTGCCATAATGTTAGCACAAACACACACCCAAGTATTTTCAGTTCTGAGGGTCTCTCTCTTACTCTCTTTTATTGTAGAGATGCATTTTTACAATTCCATTATTAATGAGTTTGTTTATGATTGTATTTTCATTTAATTTCATTACCTAAATATGTCTATAGGGCTTATTATATACATCGTTATATAGCTGTACGTGTTGTATGTGCTATACATTTAAAGTTGGGTGAATTTACAGAAAATAATGTGCATGGGGTATTAAAATTATTATAAATTTTTTATAGTTTTGATCAGTGATAGTTATTTCTGCTGATGCAGATGAATACTAATAAACACTGATTTTTCAGTTGTATTTGTAATGAAAGTTTCTTTTGACTGTGCTAACAACACTGTGGGAAATTCTAGGAAAAAGGTGATAAGCCTAAAGTCAGCAGGTGTGTGTGTGTTTGTGTACTCTGATAGTTCACACAAGCTATGTTTGTTTTGCAGGAAGGAGATTTTCTGGTCCGAACCCACCATGTTGAGTACTGTGACGGGGGAATTCTGGATCCGGATGATGTGCTGACGGACCTGGTGGAGGACAAGGACAGGGTAAAGCACACAAGAAACATTAAGGTTTAAACAGAGCAGTTCACACTGAAAGTGTATGTACTCTGAATCACACTGAATACACTCAGAAAAAGTGTAATCCTTATTCTGCGTAGTAGCTAATCTTTTAATCATGGACACTTGTGGGGTCGTATTTAGACGAATTTAGATGAATTTAATATTAATGCTTGTCTATGTCAGTAAGCGTTCTCTCTCCTGACACACATGCTCTTTATTTTCACTTCAGAATTTCTACCAAAGAGGCAGAAACTGAAAAAGCAGAAACGTGCCTCTGTATGTCAGCATTTGTTCCAATATTTTTTGTGCCGTCAGCTAGGAATGCATTTTTATAATCATTAAGGCTGCTAAATGTAATTCACAGGGAAACCTGCCAAACAGAGAAGCTATATTCAGCATATATCTGTGTAAGAGTGGGATAAAGATGATTTATAAATAATAAAACTGAGGCATTATTAGATGGAGTGAAGTGGCTTTCTGTAATATTTTCTGTGGTTGATGGCATTGTTAGTTAGTAAGCGCAGTCCAGGCTATTGGTCGCTAATCAGTTATTCCATAACAACAAAACAGTGCAGGAAATCTGTACAACATTCCCAACCAGAGCACATTTATTCGTGCAAATGTGAAAAGGTTTGTCAAGAAGTTGTGAGAAAATGTGAGAATTTATGGAAAACATGAGAGAAACACATCGACATGAGAAATCACAGGTTAGGTCGCGATGCAGTAGCACTCTGATGTTTCTGCTGTGAAAATAATGCAGAAGACGAATGTGTGATACGAAATGAATTTTCGAAGGAGGTTGTGATAGAAATTTTGAGATGTAATGTGTTTATTACCCTTTGCCAACATTGTGGTCATTCGGTGTTCATAATGGAAGCACAGTGAATATTCAGCGGTTCGTATGGAGAGCATGTCGTTGACATTTGCTGGTGAGGTAAGAGCGGTCCTTCCAATGAGCCCTCAGGGTTTTTGTTTGTCCTTTCTCTGTATGGAGGTTATTATATTGAGCTGTGTGGCCGCTCCTAACTCGATAACATAAAGGGCATTTTCCTCCTAATTGAATTCTCTCAGACATCAAATGGTCTATCAGATGCAAAGCGTTTGATTTCTGCACACTAATTAATAGAAGTGTAGGCACCAGGCAATATAGGTCTCTCTCTGTCTCTCTCTCTGCCTCTGCCTCTCTCATCCCAAGATATTGCTTCATAATCATAAAGTGTAGCAGTGTGTTTTATAGTGGTTTAGCCACAGGGAATTCAGTTCTATTCTAAGAAATAATTTACATATGAAAGATGAAAAATGGTCATGATTTAAAGATTAAGAGCGGGGCTATTAACTTAGAAATGGCTGTGCCTTTTTATTGAACATTAATTTGTATGAATATTCTGGGTCATAATCGACTGCATTTCATATGAGCTCACATAAGACACACACACACACACACACACACACACACACACACATAGACTCTTTCACTGTGTCACACTAGCTCACAATTGCCCGTTTGGTATTGTGCCTTTATTCTGTTAGAGCCGTGTTTACTCATAAATCCGGACCGGGATGAGGAATGAGCTTTCACTGTAGTGATGTTGCCATGGTGACAACTTTCCCAAATGTCACAGCCTGTGTTACTATATCCTGGTGATCCAATAATTATTCTTTGCTTTTGTAAGCCGGGAGGGGGTTTTCATTCTTCAGAAATATTTCTGTACAGTGTTGCATTTTTTGAACCATTGCAAACAGAAACATTTAAATGAAAAGACAGGAAAAAGCAGCAGGTATGTACTTTAGAAATCAGTTTTCTACAGCTGCTGCATTTAGTGCATGTTTGCTATTGTGGAATGTGCCATTTATCCTGTTAGGGCACAAAATCTTCTACAACACGAGCCGTATTGTGGTAATTACCCTGCCACTCCCACTTTAATGAAGCTAACATACCACTTTACTGTCAGGCAGACAGTACCCTGAGGGCAAATGACAAGATGTGCCCAGTTTGGGCTGTAGTTTATACACACACTAACTGTTGCTGTGTCAAACCAAATCTGTGTGGTATGAACTGTATGCTATTTTAATATCCTTAAATAGGGATTTTTGTGTCACTTCCTTACTAACTAACCTTGTTTTATGGTCTAGGGTGTGTGTTGTTTAAATAGACCGAATTTAGCCCTCGATCATGTTAAACATGCTGTGAGAACCTCTTTTTGTATTTACACAAAGACAGATAGTAACAGTATAATCAGCACATAGGCTGGGACTATATAGCAAACAACTAGAAACAGATTTTTCCTCAATCGTACATTTACAGTTGTGTGGTGTAGGGGTTGGTTAAATGTGATATGCTGTGATGTCACAATGCAGTTTTTGGGAAATTTTAAGGGGCATTTTGGGAAATTTTAAGGGGCATTTTGGGAAACAAAGCTGTCTAAAGCGTATGCACGAGTGGGCTTACTCCCACTGTCAAAATCAAGGGGTCAGTGTTCTGTCAGAAACTTCCCTTTCTCACCTAACAATATGGAACAGATTTCCAAATAGTAGGCGGGGATTTCCCAATGGGAGGTGCATGAGAAAGTCAGTTTACATGTGTTTAAAGGCGAGTGGAACGTAGCTCCAGAATGTCAGTTGCATTGTGACTTTATTCAGTCTTCTTTTGTTCCTAATGCTGTAACATTTGCAGTTTACAACCTAATTAGTTAAATGTATGCCAGTTCTTTAAACAATTATAAATGTTGTTTAAAATATTTTGGTCATTTTAGAGGCTACAAAAGTATGTTAATGGTGGTTATTTCCAAATGTGAGCTATTTCTTTAGGAATGAAATACATTATTTTTGGCTGGCTGGTGTGAATATTTGCTCCGCCTGTTTTGCTGGAGCTGTAAACTCAGAGGTGTTCTAATTTCAGATATATATAAAAATTTATCATATATAGTGATAGGAATTTTTCTGAAACATTCCTCATGCTCCACACACTGTCACGACTGGCAGATGAATGCTCTATGTGTTAATGATATGCTCACAGCTCTGATTCACATTCAGCTGAAAGCAAAAAATGGTACATTAGTCAACACTGCCATCAATATATGAAGAGTGAAGACATTAGAATATTCATCTGAATCTGTGCTGCAGAGTTGTTTTCTGTTGCCTCACGTTGAGTGGCCAAGCAGCCACAGAGCTCATTTCTGCCCTCCAGAGGTTATTTATGATACTGATGTTTTCATTTTCTGTCAGGATTTTAACATTCTACATTAGCTTCATATCAGGGCAAAGAGGGGACGGAAATAAGATTAAAAACAAACAAAGGGGCGAAACGAAAATCACTCTTTATAGATTTTCCGTAACGGTTTTTACACTGTATTTACAATTTTTCATTTCTCATGGTATTTCAAAAACAGCCCCAAAACTGTATCTTAAAGGTTACGGTGTAAAGGGGGAGCAGTGAGAATGGAGTAATGCGTGTGAATAATATTGATGTGTGCGCCGGAGGTTAATTAAAAGCTCCAGTCATTCATCAAGGACTGAGGGCAGGCAGGCGGGCTGACTGGTCTCAAATCAATCACAAACTCTTACTTGTCTGTACACACACACACACACACACACACGGAGACACGGAGGCCAAATGTAACTTTCTGACAAACTGACTTATGGCAGGTGTAGAAAGTTGCTGGCTGTAAATATAAGTTTGGTTTGTGACAGTTGTTTCATAGCTTATTAATTGATTTGGTTTACCTAGTTTTTTGGATATGTTTCTAAAGGCTGTGCTTGGATGTACGTGATTACAGTGTGCTATGCTTTATTGTTGCATTTATGTTGTTGGTCTTAATAATGTTGACTCCATAGTCACTAAAGCCACACCAATTTGGTTTTAAATGATACACACACTTGCTCTTCCTCACACACATACCCCACAACGCAACACTTCTCACTGTGTCAAATATATAAAAATACTGTGATCATGGCATCTGTTTCTTTGCCTGCTCAGAATGTAAGGAAGTGAGAAGTGAGATCAGTGAGATCTGAGACACTGAACTGAGCATTAGAACGTAACATTTATCACATTATTTCTTTGGGAACATATTTGTGTATATCTGTTACACTCATTATTGACTTTTTGTGTTTGCTGAGTGGAAAGTCTAATGTAAACAGGAAGTAACTTTATTTTGAATGTTCTGTGCATGTACATTCATTTTTTTTATTAGGTCTAGATCAATAGCCTGTAAATCAGAGTCAGTCGATTCCCTTCGAATTGTGTCGAATTGTGTGATTGATGGCTAAGGGGTAAGAGAGATAGAGGATTTAAATGAATACATGAATACGTTTATGTAAATTTGTGTATTTTGTTAAATAATAATAATAATTTATACAGTTAGCCCAAATCAGAGCTAAGACACAACGCTTAGAAAAACCCCTGGGAACTTTATTTTCCCCTAATAAATATTTAATGTGCTTTTTATTGAATAAAAAATAAATTCCTCCTTCAGGCGTTAAGCCACGCCCACTGCTATTTCTCTGTGTATTTATATACACAGATTATATAAAATACACTCTCATGCTGGTTATGTCTGTAAATCAGAATCTGCCATTTTTACACACAGAATCAGATGATATCGGTCTCACGAATCGTTGAGAAGTTCCTCTCTAATTATGAGAGATGTATTACAGCCATTTGATAATGTCAGTGTCATTGATGCAGTTTTTTGCACCAATCATTCCTCTTTTGTCTTAAAACGATCGTGCTGTATGTGTGCGTCTGATGTTTGTGTTGAAAGCTGTGCTGTGTGCTGGTCTAGATAATTTTGAACGGTATGTCATGAACAAAAGATTTCAACAGTGTATTTAATTTTGTTTGCATGTATTTGGCCTGAGGCTGGGCCCGTGTGTGTGTGTGTGTGTGTGTGTGTGTGTTTGCGCGTGTAGCCGTGATAATAGATGGCTGGATAAAATCTCCAACATTTGGAAGGATTAGAATGTCTCTGTGCTACATCTGGACTAATTAAACACTCCATAGTACCACAATTCAAGCCTCTTCAGAGCTGCAGAGATTGTGTGCGTGTGAAAGATAACATGCGTTAGACGAGAGCTCTTTTTCCACACTTTCAGCGCTCTCTTCGTTGTCTTTGCTATGTGGATTTTTCTTTCTAACTGATTACAATAAAGCCTCCTTAAAATCTCACTTAATGCTAATTAAATAGGTTAATCAAGATTAATTACCAGCCATTCTTGTTTCTCAGCGGTGCTGCTGTCTGCGCGCTATAGAAGCCGAGACATGGGAAGCTGTGTGATTTGATTACCGTGTTCCTTCTCATCCAATCGCCATTAACCCCCAGCAGGCCCGCTGCCCTATTGGTCGGGCCGGTTACATGAGCTAATGAATATTCAACAGGAGCTGATGGATGAAAATAATGGTCTTTAAGCCAGCAGGGGCGATGGCATCTGAAAGCCTGGCCCAGCAGGAACTAAAGCCACACAGCTGGCCAGGATCAGAGAGGCTATCTGGCCTCGTCCAGTCAATTTAGCAAGCATCCAATCTTACAAGGTTCATGGCTGTAAATTCAAGGATTCCTAAAAGCAATCAGCTGTGAAGTATCAATGAATGCAGTTAAAGGTATTCGGACCCCCTCGCTGCTGCATGAGTGGTCTGTAGGTCTTAATTTATGGTCGTTTAGAGAGGATGTGGATTGTATTGACGTTTCTCTCCGCACTCTCTTCTCCAATGTTGTTGTTGTTGTTGTTGTTATTGTCCCGAAGCTTTAATTTATCATCAGCTGAGGCGAGACGGACGCGAACGATTTGGGGAGGAACAGCGAGTGTGCCTTCACTCTGGGCTCGAACCCTGATAATGGAGCCGCTATGATATGGTTACGGTCTAGCAGTGAGGGGGAACGGAGGAGACCCCTTACACACACACACACACACACACACACACACACACACACACTTTGCTGCTTTTATTTTTCTGTTTCTCTTTCACTTATTGGTGAGACCTGAGGAAATGGGGGCCGTCTGTAATAAGGTGTTGGTGATGGGTAAGAATCGGGTCATTATGATGTGTGCAGCTGAATATTTGGACTCATGCGGACATTAAAAACAGATGAACCTTGTAACCGGATCATTGGAGCTGGGGTCTAGCGGTTAGCACACACATTACCACATATTGCACCATGGCTAAGTCTTTGAGGAAACTGGTTTGCTCAGCGCCATTTTGGTGATGTTTTGGTTATAGACTTCTAGTAATGCAAGCACATCTCTATTTTCTACATCTCTATTTATATCTATTTGAATAGAGAATAACTGACATGTCTGACTGTGTGCCATGGTTATGTTTGCCATGTCAAATATTATATCAGATCACCCAAGTAAGAATTTGAAATGCCAAGTATCAGGTACACAATAAAAGTATTTTTTGGTACCTGAGTGGTGTTTGATTGACAGGTAGCTGCTTCCCAACACTGTGCGCTTGCATCTTACAGTACTGTGTGTGGGAACAATAAAATACGAAAATTCAGTTCTGGTCTTGGTGAGGCAGTGCCGTCTAAACACAGTTTGCTAGATAAACATAGGTAGGCCTTATACTTTAGAGTAATGCAGCCTAGTTTTGTTGTTATTTTCATCAAACAACAATATTAGACCAAAAAACATGCACTATTTATTATACTTATTTCTTAAGTTGCCCTGAATGTATACAGTGCTTTAGGTGCCGTGCTTGTGGTGGGCTGTCTGCACAGAGGGACCAGCGAGCCCTAGTGGTCAGCTTGTGCTGTACACACAGAAGAACTGAGGCGCTAGTGCTAAAGTGCTATAGTTGACACTGTATGCTTCAAGGGTTCTGGTGTTCTCCTTCTTTTGCTGTCCAGTTAATTTTGTTCAGGAAGTGTACATGTACATTCCTGGTAGACGTAATTATTTCTATTACTGTCAACTGTTAGCATTCTGTACATTTGTGTACTTGTACATGGGCAACCATGAAGAAAAAGAAGAGCGAGAGAGGGAGAGACGAGGGGGAGGGAGAGGGTTTGGGACATTTGGTGTAGTGGATCTGAACAGGACTCCTCACTCCAGGGCTTCTCTGTAGGCAGAACTATAAGCTGGCATGATTTTGAGGGCTCAGGTTGTGTACAGGCGTGTGTTTGTGTGTGTGTGTGTGTCCGCCAGACGCTCAGACAGAAAGGAGAGCTTTAATCTCCCAGGCTTTTGTCTCACTCCAAATCCTCTCTACATTGCAAACACTCCTTCCATCTCTCTGTGTCCGTCTCTGAAAATCAGAGAAGTTTTAAAGGGCTGAGGAGGAATGCAGGGCAGTGTGGAGTTTGGCATTGTTCTGTTGTAGTACATCCACAATAATTATTTAAAATGTGAATTTAATTATTAGTTTAACATTGGTACTGCAGTGATATGAGGTTGTTACATTGTGGTACTTGATGATTGTAACAATATGTTTAAATATAATAGTGAGAAATATGTATGTCAAAATAATATGTGATACTTTCTAGTATTTTTATGTGCATGTTGGGTCCATTTCTTTTATTTTGGAAGAACTAATCTTTTCAGAATGTTTATTATGCTCAGATTTCCATTCAAAACCAGACAAAAAAACAGTCTTTCTGGTCCTGGTGCTGAAATATGTTTATTATACACAGGAACAATTTTCTGGTGCATAACCTGTGAAAAAGGCTGTGATTTGGCCTGTGTGCTCTTACATGTGCAGCTTTAATGTTATGACTGAAATTGCTCTTATTCTGACAAGTGGCAAAGGCTTTGAAAGAATAAATCCTCCGTTTTTGAAATGCGCAGGTGACATCGCAAATGGCTTCCATTCAGCTTTGGAAAAAAATAAAAGCATAAAATTGACTGAGTTGGGTCTCTCCCGTGTGTCAGGAAGAAAATAACTGTAATTAAGAAATTAGAAATGTAATTTCACAGAAATGCTTTGAAAGCGTGGCCCTATCTCAGTGCTCCACCTCTTCGTATGCGCGAGTTAATTAGCGAGCGGCACAGCCGTCGAGGAAAAATGATGCTGATAATTTGTAAATAGTTCTGTGTTTTGTAGCTGTGCATCACAAAGGTTTCTCTCTTTTTGTCCCTAAGAGGCTACCATATATCTTTGTCCTGGTTGTTAAGTATACCTCATAAATAATGCAGTGGTCATGGTAATTAGTGTTAATATAAATGAGCCCATTAAGCATTAGGAAAATGTTCGTTTAGTGAGGACACAGCAGGAATTATAATGGCTTCTGAGGAATTGCTAAGAATTCTGGTCAGTGATACTGTGACTTAGTTTGACTTCTGCTGATCGTAGTAAAGCCAATTCATGATTCAATGTGTTTCTTTGTGGGCGGGTCAGAGTTTTCATTTTATTACTTTTTGTTGGATAGTTGGATAGAATAGTTGGATAGAAAAATAAATTTTAGTTTTCAGAGAAATTAACCTACAAATGACAGTTGCTCTGCAAATTAAACTGGGACAAAAGGAAGTGTTTTAACATTTGAGTTTTCAGAACTGAAGGTGAGATGAAAAGTTTTTTCCAGCTTTTGACATCAAATCATTATTCTTTTAAAAAATAGAAGTAATGAATGATTATTAACATTTTTGATAAACAATGCAGTTTTTTTCTAAAAAAAAAAACAAAAATGTATCAAAATTAATGTCTAGGAAAGAGTGATTGAATGATATTTTTGCCCAAGCCCTTTTAACAAAAATACCACCTTTATTTTTTGCTTTGAACCTGAAAACTACCTCCAAAATGCCAACTTTTGATTCAGGCGCACAAAGGCTCAGCTCTGGGTTTGATGTTGGGTTGTTAAGATAATTCAGGTAATTGTCGCTCATTTAGGAAATGAGTCCTGTGACTAACTCTCTTCGTTTCTTGCTTTCTCCACGGCTCTGAATAGGCGGTATGGATTTTTGCCCTTCTCCTTCCCCCTTCATCTCACAACGGGGGGGGCTTGAAGGACCGGGGAACTTGTGGACGCACCGGGACTCTGAGAGGCTGTTCTGTCAGGCTGACAGCCAGACCACTCCTCCTGCTGAGGATGATGATGGGGGAGCGGGAGAAGGGAGTGTTGGGTAATTGGCCTCTTTATGAGTCTCCCGTGAAAATAGACATAATTCACGGCAGAGTGTGTGAGTGTGTGTCTGTGTGTGTGAGCCTTCATGTGGGGGACAGTGTGGCATTGGTCTCATTTATGTTGGACCCCACATGTTCATTTTCTGGAACAAAAAACAGCATGGATGGATTCTGAGAGCTATAATGAGAAGTATTATGGCAATTATCGAGAATGCCACATAATCCCCTTCATTTCATCAGGCTTACTCTGTTATAGGCAATGCAGTCGGATGTTTGCCTCGTATCCTTCCATAGTAAGATTTTATGATTTTTGTCATGATCTCCTATTTATCTTTATAAAAGACTGTTTCTCGTTTTCCTTTCAATTCGTGTAAATATTTAAAACACATGACAGGCAAACTTCACATCACTGCCAGTGCTGTTTTTATTTCCTTATTGACTTTAAATAGATTGGCTTGTCTTGTGATTGATCTTGTTTATCCTAATAAAACTTAGATTTAACCTTTTGATCAGACTGACATTTCAATTTTGAGAGTTATTGCTGTTCATAAATGTCTAGAACCTGCATCATTGTTGTTGTTGTTCTGGACATAATGTGTTGTGTCTTTAAACGCTCTGTGGTCTGGCTGTATAAACCACTGCCAATGAAAGCTAGCTGGTGGCAGTACAGCCTAATGGCTTAATGTTGCGCTGTTGTACTGGCTGAACCCTGCTTAACCCTGGTGTTGATGCGCTGAATTAGACGCAAGGGCTGCAAAGGCAAGATATATTTTCTATTTTTACGTAATATGCAAGCATTAGAGATTATGACTGCATTAACAATCTCAATTTCCCCTCAGTTTTGACGAAGAGAACGCCGCATGGTTCTTGTTACCTCCTCCTGAGTAGAACGTTATGTTCTTGATGAGTGTTTTTCTGCTTAATCAGTCAACACAATGGAGCGTGTGACTCCGCCCCTTTTAACTTGGCATCGCGAATGGGATTCCAGAGTGGGGGCCGTTGCGTTCCTTGCTTAATGGCCACGCTTTCAAACCATGCTGTTCATTACGCGCTAATGGAGGGAGATGTTAGAGGTGAGCGGAACGCTAACTCTTGCTGAGAGTTCATCAGACCGGAGTTCAAAACCTTGATTTAAATGGGCGGAGAAATATGTGTCATGCCGCCTTCACTAACACATCAGTCTAAATCTTTTAGATTGCATCTTATAACCGTGGCTTTATGTGGGAGACAGGAACCGTACTTGCCTTTTTAGATTCAATTGTAATGTTCCATTACTTTGATTGCTAGCGTCCCTGCATCTGGTAATAGCAATAAAAATAAGAGGAAATTATATTAAATGGAGGTTTTAATTCATTGTGCTAATTCATGGCCCTATTTTGTGTTGGGTTTGCCACAGGCAAGGTGTTTTTAATTGTGTTACGTACAATCCCGAAGCAGCGAAGTGGAATAATTCTTAAAGCTAATTTAATTTTGTGTGAATTTTAATGGTGAGCAGTTATTTTCAATACCATGAAAGTGACTGAACCATCTGGTTAATGCATAGAGCTGCATTTACACTACAGACACGTGAATCTGTTACTGTAATGAATGCTAACAACAGGAAGCAAAGCGATCTGAAATCGAATTAAAACGGACCTAATTGTCGAAAAAAGAAAAGTTCAACATTTCTGTCTTATTGTTAGTGTTACAATATACCAAT
This sequence comes from Yasuhikotakia modesta, assembly GCA_036877545.1. Lineage (NCBI taxonomy): Eukaryota > Metazoa > Chordata > Actinopteri > Cypriniformes > Botiidae > Yasuhikotakia > Yasuhikotakia modesta. Next base: position 40,593 of record JBAJNP010001760.1, on the reverse strand, counting down.
GCCTTGGGTGGGTTTATATTATGACTTTGGAGCCACGGTTCTGTTGCTGTGAAGTTAATGACATGGCACAGCAATGTTAAAGAGCACTAGATAATACATATACAGTATATTAAATACAGACAATATGTATAATCTATGAATAATGCATAAATGTGACAAAGTTGTTGATTATGGAGTCTTAGTTTAGTCTTATGAAAAGTGTTGTGAGCTGTCAGTGTTGCTCAATTCATTGTTGTTTCTAGTTGGATTTAATTGGTTTCTAAGTCAATTAATATTGAATTACTGGTCAAAAAATCATTACTTTAGTAACATGTTTTTATAGCAAGAGTTAAAAGCATTTTAACAGTTTTCTGCTGGGCATGGATAACTATGCCATCACAAATCTTCATCTGCGTTTCCACATTATACTGACTCTTGGTTTGGAAAGCACAGGTTAGAGCTTGACTATACAAATACAGTCTGTGGAGTAGCTCTCATTTCTGTTCTCTGTAGACTCTGCCACTTCTCTCAGTCCCTCACCAATCCTTTCTCTCCTCTTCAGTAATGACTGAAATCATTTTTTAGTCACACTTCTTGAGAGCAGCATGTATGATGCACATGACCTGGTTCCAGCACACAGGGTTAATTGAATGAGTGAATGAAATATAAAAGTGAGTCTTTATAGGCTTTCACCCTCAATTAAAGGGAAAAACAGCACCTGGGACCCGGCCGTCCACTTTAGTTTGAGAAGCTGGCATTATTGTTACTATGTTCATCTCCTGATGGATCTATCAAAGTAATTAATTACCTTAATGAATGGTTTCACCTGATTAGATGGTCGCCCGTCAAAATTGCCAGTTTGAATTATCTCTGAAGTGTGTAAGAATGCTTTGTCAGATACGTACCATCCACAGAACAAATCACATTTGAAGGAATTTCAAAACCTTTAGGGATTATACCTCAGGATCTGTCCTGAGGTACAGTTTGTGGAAATTAAAAGTCATTGCTGTGGTAAAATTATTTTATCAATTTGTTTTAAACCTGGGATTTAGACAAAATGTTTCACAAATGCGAGGCTTAAGATGACAGACCCTTCAGTTGGTCTTCTGTGTGAAAGGGTGAATAAAAAGACTTGAAATTTGAGGTTTTGGGTTGGATGAATCCGGTTTAAATGTGGCAGAGAAAAGATTAACATACATTGACATGGTAATTTGACTCAGACGGCTTGATAGTCTGAACCCTTTTAGTTACATGAGCGATGATAACAGGGTTTGCTAATTGCCTAACCTCAGATGGATGGACCCTGAGGAACCAGCCAATAATTTCTGTCATTCACTTTGAGAAGGGTGTGATTCCCCATCGCTGTCTGCTGGTCTAGTTTTAGGGTTTCCTGTATTTATTGACATATGCTTGCACTAAATTTCAGTATTTAGCTGAAGTATTAGCAAGAGTTAAGTTGAAGCAATTTGTATTTGGAACCAAATAAAAACAGTGAAAAGAAATTTCATTTAATGTACTATGTGAACGATATATTAAAAAAAGAGTTGATCAATTGTGCTTTAAATGTGCCAGTACACATTTATTGATGTTGTTTTAGCTTGTGGAGATGTGGTTTAAACAGACTTCTTTAGGTTTGCTAAGTAGCAGTACCTTAAAAACATGAAATGGCATTTCCACTTCATTATGTCTGATCATCGGCCTAATTAAAAGACTCACCTTCTGTCTGTAAAGAGAGGGTAACATCTAAAGGATCGCCCTCATTACCTTTCTCATACACCCCTGGGACTTGACTGAGCTGTTTTTCACCTTTTAAAGGGCTGATTTAACCAGCACACGACCCCCTCCCATCCTCCCCAGCCTGCTTAACAGTGGTGTGTTCAGTTGGGTGGCAGTGTAAGACAATTATGATTGTGATAAATCTCACCTTTTTTGTGAATACGGGGGAAACAGAACAAAGAAATACAGGGAATTGTGTGCCGTTATACTTTATGTGAAGGGTGAATTATGATAGCACCATAAATGTATATGTACTCTGAGCCTTTGACTGCTGTGATTAGTTTTATGGAAAACAGCTTTGCAAAGATTCTTCAAAATTTCTGCTTTCATGTTACAGATGTTACATAGCTGTATATACGGATAAACCAGTAATCACACATTTGATTTATAAATACAATATCCATCAAATGAGAGTTCTTTGTGTTATTGTGCTTTATAATAGCATATGTAGGTGTGCCTGGATGGGTTTGTTCCTTTTTGTTCTAGTCTCTGCTACAGTTGTACACAGCTAGGTCATGCTGAGCGGTAAACAGGAGTTTGGCTCACCATGGCAACAGACGGTGTACGGAAAGAAGGATGGCAGGGTTAGGAGGGCCTCTCTGCAAATGACTGTGAATATGACAGATCTTAATTACTCCATCTCTCATTGGATGTTGTTTTTAATCACTTCAGGCAGTTAGCGATGCTTTATTCAGATTCATTTCAGCGTGTCCCAGGTGGCCGTGTCTTCAACAACCCTGGAAGAATGAGGATCAGTGCAGGCACACATGCCCCTGCAGTGCAATTTATCATTTTAAATACCTGTTGTGTTTACTTTTCTATTAGCCGTGGAGCAATATGAGTTTTTTAATGGCTCATGTAATAAACAATATCTGGAGAACAGGTTAGGTATGCATTCACATTCTGACAATGCATATTTATGACATCAGATAAAATAATCTTGTTAAATGCTATTGTTGCAGGTGTATTTGTGCACTCTGGGAGAGAAAAAAAAAACAGGTTAAGACTTAATAGATATTTTTAATTTTTTTCTTATCAAACTCATGCATATTCTTTCAGAATACTTGTGACATGAGCAATGATGAATTAGTTTATGAAGTATTTGTGTCCTTTAAAAGCAGTTTAGACATAGGAACCATTAACTGTTATTGTAAGCACTAATAACCAAATCACTCACTTGGTTCCAAAGATCAAAGTCAGCCATGATGTTTTTGCTGCCTGTAACTGCCATGGAAAGACATCATTTACAGTTTTATCATCTGAACAATTAACTTCCAGATGCAGTATCGCGTCATGTGTGACCGGCCTCTGAATCTATATGACTGAGATTCCAGTCATATATAACCATTGTACACTCTCCCTGTATAAAACTCTCGCTCCTGCGGGCAGACTTTGATAAAGGAGCCCCGGAACCCGCTGTGTCCTCGTCTTTCCTCGGGGCATGAGAGAAGAAGATGGTGGAAACAAAAGAAAGAGTGAATAAGAAAGAAGGGCAAAAACAGAATAAAAGTAGATTCTAATAGTTCCAACTAGCCTGAGGGAGTTTAAAAGATATTAAACGTTTGAATAATACATTTGGAATACATATGAAAGGTTATTAAAATGGATTTGCTGTTAAGGCAGTTTCCAGGCAACATGGACCACTGGAAGGGGGACGGGAAGCGATGTGGCCTCGCTCTTGGAACGTTTTTCCTTTTTTGAAATATGAATACTGATATTGTGAGCTCTCTGAACAGCTGTTGGCTGTAATATCCCTGCTTGCCTTGATCCCAATCCATAATTAATGCACCTATATCCTTATTAGTATATGAAAGACTGTTGGTTTAAATGGATATGAAGAGTTTATTAGGAACTGTTAGTCAGCATATATTTTGTATGAGCTCTTTTAATTGGTTGTTTTAGGGTGTAGCATTATGCATGAGCACGTGGGCGATTAGAAAGATTGTGTCATGATTTATAATGCGTTACTCTTTCAGTTTAGCTTGGGCCTTTATGAATATTTTACCTCATGTTCTGCATATAGCTCTGAAGGGACTCATTGTGCCATCTGCAAAACAAAATGGCAGCCGTAGTTTGCCACGTAACCTACATGTAGTGCAAGTGTTTGCTTTGCTTAGGAGTTAATAAAGCCAGGAGATTTAGTACGCAATAATGCGGCATGCAGTTTTAACACAGCGAGGAGATTTGGAAACAGCAGGTTTCACATTTGGTTTGTGGTAAGAGTTTTGGATGGATATCAGGCTTGGATGCTGATACCCTTACAAAAGTTATCCTCTGTCAGGGATTTGCAGGAGCACAGCAACAGGCCAGTCTGTGCTGGGAGTTCTCGCAAATAATTATGGTTGTACGTGTGCCCTAAAACCCTTTCAGTCTATGAGTACTTCTTAGGAAACTCTAACCATCTAAACAGTTTCCCCACTCTGTTTAATCAAAATTAGAATTGTGTGTCTATTCCCTACATTTGTTTTGAAGTCACGTATGCTAGTGTATGTATATACCGGCTAAAGGATTCATTTTTTTGGTTTCCTCTTTAAGGATACAGCAACAAAAACATTCTGAACAGAATGGAATGCTCAGTACCCAAAAAAGTTAAAAACGTTGGGTGAACAGGCCTCAATGTAATGGCCCTGTGAAGAGAATCCTTTTGCTGTTTGCTTAAAAAGGGTCGTGTTCTAGTCTGCCGGAGTCCCAAAGACCTGACACCCATCTGACCCCAGAGCAGACACCGCACACATTTGAAGATTAGTATCGCCAAGGTCAGTGTAAACGGAGTTCATGTGATCCAGTTTGAACAAACAAAAGAGGGTTTTAACTCATTTATTAGGTCTTATGCAGTTCAAACGCAAAAATAGTTTTGACTTTGGTGACCCGTTGAAGTTAATCCAGCTCTGTTATTGGTTAACGGGTAGTTAAGGTGACCTGGTTGATTAGCATCAGGTGATTTAGCGGAGAACTATCGATTGACAGAATTCTTGGTCTTGACCTTTAGCTCTGGTGTTTAGTCAGCTAAATCTATAACAGTATTTATATTCATATCTGCTCATCAGTTGACTAACCCAGTGTGCTGATCAAACGAACTGTCTTTTTATGAACACGGGGACAGGGTTTTGTTTGTCTTACTGTATTTGCACTTAAACAGCTTAGATTAAAAGGCAAAGAAGAGGTTAATGGTGTGTTGGTCTGAGAGTGGGGCCGTCAAGCGGTAATACTGCGGTGTTTGTTTATGTCTGAGCACCCAGACCGGCTAATGCCTCTGACCTCTCACCTCCATCATTCTCAATACCGCTCCAGTGTTGATGGGCGTTTATGGTGCACACCATGGTGTGAACTTTACTGAGTGTGAAACTCCCCAGGGACGATGCTTTGAAATGGCCTTCAGTATGATGGAATATGAATGGATGTGTGGTACAAAGGTTTTTTTGTCCCACATTGTTGTTTAATGTATGTCCCGCATGTCACTCCCTTACAAAGAGTTTCTGTGGAATAAGAAAATAGTTCATCCACAGGTGAAAATTTGTCATGATCATTAAACCTTTACTTGACAAGTGCAGTCCAATTTGTAATCTGTTTGAGTCTAAATCTGTGTGTAATTGTAGTTAAGGTGGACAGTAAATAAGATTTCAATTACTCACACCAAGTTATAGTGTTATAAGTTATATATAAAGTTATAGTACAGTTTTGAAAGATTTGTATTATAGTGCTAACAATCATTTTTGTACTTGATAGCTCCTGGACAGCATGTTTAATTGTACAAACAGAGCAATGGTTTTTATTTTAAGATTAAGATTTTTTGGTTTGTTTTTCGTTTATTTTGCATTTTTATGATCGTATTCTCTTTATCAGTGATTTTCCCATAATTATCTTTTCATTTTTTTACTAATTATATTTTGTCAATAAAGAGTTTGGATGTCAATAAAGTGTTTTATTGTGCTTCCTGTTGACAAAAGAAACCGACGGTGTGAACCTGATGAGGCAAATTTGCAGTTTCAGCGTTTACAAGGTTGACATTTTGTAGGCACATTAAATGCATTCATCTTCCTCACATCATAGACGTATTGAGCTTCTGACAGTGGGGAAATAGATGAAGTATTGGTTGAATGTAATGCTGATGGGCTGTTTTACACGCTCATTGATTGGCCTTGAAATAATCTGTTTATCACACCGAAGCAGAAGATCAGGATTAAACGTGTAATGGAGATCCTTAGGATTTAGAACTGCTATTGTGCCATTTGGGTTCATTGTTTTGGAAGCCGAGTTGAATATGCCGTGTTCACGGTCAGTGTTGAGTAGTTCAGGACAAATGTGATTAATATTGAGTTTCTGCTTGGGTTCCTAATTCAGTTTGAAGACACTGTAAGATTGTCAGGATCTGTTGGGCTGCCAAACTTCAGCAATTCCTGCAGTGTGACGTCCAACAATTTACACCCTCTGAAGCTTCTTTAAATTGCACTTCACTGATTCTTTTGGAATTATTGTACGTTCATCTTTTATGAGCTCATAGTAATTTAGAGACCACATGGAATATTGTACTTATAAAAATTCATTTGTCACACTGCAGGAGCTTGTAAAATGAGGCAGTGAAGTCAAAAGGATTATTGAAAATGGTGAAAACTATGAGCCCTAAGACATACCCTTTGCCTTTTATATTTATATAACTTTAAACCTAAAATTTTGTCGATAAAAGAAACATCTTTGTACATGTTCTGTATCGCTTGCTGTGGGTAGCATTTGCAGCTTTGAATTTAACCTTTGTCGTTTTTCAGCATTCAAAAAGCTCTATTGCAGTTTTATTTGCACATAAGATGAAAAGCGATTGGTCGGCTTTTGAGAACAACCTGCCTTTTGGCAGCAATGGGGTCTTTTCTGAATGCATATGTAGTAGCTAACAAGATATGAGTGAGACATAAATGTTACCTTTACTGAAAAAAAATTGAGTTACTTATTCAGAGTGTGAACAGGAAAGAAGGAGAGCGAGGGGAAGAGAAAAATACAGTACTAGCATGAGCAATCAAGAAAAATAGCCCAAGGATGGCTGGAGACAACGCCTCAATTACTCAAGCGCTAATAAGCCTTTTTTCCACCGTCATAATGCAGCCACGATGTAATAACAAAGAGCAGTTTCCTCAGGCACTTAGCACGGGCAGCCTGTGAAAGGACCCCATTCAGACTGCCTGCGTCCTACAGGTTAGAGATCAGCTCTGGGTGCGGGTTAATCGCACATTTCATTTTCTGCGTGTGGACGTGACCCAAAGTCAGAGCGACTGAATAAAGAAATGGAAGGGTGGAACTCTACAAGCAGAGATATTATAGGGCCTGCATTACGTTTGCTGTGTGGCTGTGATGAATTGGGGGGGTTGTATTTGTGCAAGATGTAAGAAATAAGAGCCATAGAACCTGTATGGCCCCTGGGCCTGTGTGATTTATGGGGAGTTTAGTTCTTGCTTTTATGAGTCATTATAAATAATAACAACAGTTGTAATGTACAACAGCTGTAATGTACAGCAGTAACAGTGCTGTTTGGTCTGGCGTATTCCCTTCTGTGCTGTTTAAGTCTTGCCTAACAAGAGATGGTGAAAAGATGTGCTTCCAGGGGTTTGATGTAACTGCCAGTTTAAGTTTTTAGGTCTAAGATGTTTGGACATGTTTAAATTGTGTGTAAATCAGATGTAGACTAGACCACCAGCTTGTTTTAATCTGGTAGACGTAATGAATTATGGACACCAAATCAATGCAGCAGGTTAATGCACCATGTTAAGTGAATTGGTTTCACTTCGGATTGCTAATGTGAATGGTTTGACTCCCTTTACTTAGGCGAACTGGATCTTAACGCAGTCATTGCTTGAATGAGTTTTAATGAATTCCATTGAAAGGATGCAACACTCGTTGAGTTTTAGGAAGTTTAAGAACAAAGCACCTTCTTATAACCTTGTGTTCTTCTGTGCTAAGGCAGGAGAGATCTAATCAATAAACGGAAGGCTATAGGTGAATACGTTTCTGGAGTTTGTAAACACGTGTG
>JBAJNP010001760.1:0-32772 GCA_036877545.1 Yasuhikotakia modesta | reverse complement strand
CTGCAGTCTCCTGGGGGCTGTACTGTACACACAGAACACGTGTGAATATTAAAAACTAGTTTCAGTTGGCATGGGCTGTTCAGTGTCAGTAGAAATAGGCTGGCTTTGGGATCTGTAGGGTGCCTTGCAATGAGGTTCAGTATTATTCGATTAAGCTGTTGGATACTGTAATATTTCACACATTGTAATATTCAGCATAAAAGTACCATGGTATTGTTGTATGGTAGGTTTTATGGTACTGTTGTGGTTGCTATATAACCAAAATAAACAATATTTTGTAATTGTAATTTTCTATACTTTTGTGTTTTATGTACGTAATGTTGTATGTATGTATGACTAACATGGCTGATGCCATTATTGTAACATTATGCACCCTACACTGTTTTTGTAAGGGTTTCTAGAAGCCCTTGTTGGAAAAAATACACCAACATATTTTCTGTTTTCCCCTTTGTCTGAAGTAACACATTCAGCCTGAGTGAAAAGATCCCTGTGTTCAGTTAAACATGCTCCCCACACAGTGCATTCAGACTGCAGGGTTTACGCTGTGCTGTAGGATATGCAGGATTGTTAATGCTGTGTACAGTCAGACAGCGTGATAATTACACTGGGAATGATGTGCCGTGTGTGTGTGTGTGTGTTTGCTACAGACTGTCTGTGCTGTGCTGGTTCTGTCAACGAGGTTCTGAGGAGAAAAGGAAACGCTTTTCAATTGACAGTTAAACAAAAGCAGAACTGAGGCAAAAAGAGACTGTAGGAGGTTGTGTGTGACCTCCCATCAATCCCAGTAGAAATAGACACACACACACACACAGATTTTGTAGTACAATTGCAGATTACCATGATTTTACCACGTTACCATGTTTTATTATTAGTATATATATTTCATTGGTGTACCAGGGTACTTGGAATTCAGAATAGAACATGTCCAACAGTCTGTGATACTATCAGGTTTGAACCATGTCCCTTTATTGCATCATGCCTGGTATGGACACAGTGTTACTGTGTTATTTTTGACTAGCGATAAGGGCTGTTCAGTGTGAATATGATTTTCCTAACCTGCCGTGACTATGGCAAGACACATGAAATTTTGCCATTAGCTGAGTTTCTATTTTAGCTTTCTAGGTAGCTCCGCCCATTGCTAACTCTCACTGGTCCAAAATTCACTTTGAACAACTCTGTATTAGGCATCATATATGTTCCTTTTGGCTTGTGCTGCGACATCTCATGCTGTAATTTAACGTTCATGTGAGCTAAAAGATCACAATTTGTCACATTGAGGCTGGTTAGGACAGTGTGTAATACCTTGATACTTGTTTTGTTATTGATGGATCAAGTTAAACACTTTGTCTATAAAGATCTCTGTATGCGTGTGTGTGTGTCAGTGTGTGAGAGGCTGAGAAAGAGAGAGATCAGGTACTGACAGTGAGATGCAGTTAATTCTTATAAAAGCTAGGTGGTGCTGTTAATCTGTGTTTAGTGTGAGATTAGTGTACGCGCGTGTGTTAGATTGAACAATTAACTGGTTTTCCTCTCTTTTACTGGGATACAGTGTCTCTTTCCATGTAAAACAGGTTAAAGGGTTCAGAGAGACATGTGACTACAGGCTAATTTTGAAGAAACAAAGATAAAAATCAGTGAACACACAGTAACACACACACACACACACACACACACACACACACACACACAGAGGGACAGTGACTAGGCTAACAAAAGAAAATATGTGTCTGAAAGTTGTTGGCCACTGTAGAGCTATTTTAAATTTTAATTGTTCCCTGACAGCTTTTGTTTTATTTTTGGCCCAAAAACTAAAGTGTATAATTTCTGTGTCACTACTGACACCAAAGGCAATTTAAATAATAATGTTGTTTTACCTTCAGGTTTACTAAACATGATTCCTTGTTTTCTATTGGTTGTCTACAAACAGGTAGTACCGCTTCAAACTTATGCCATTGGTTCAGACAGAGTTATGTGTGGTTGGCTGGGACGCTCATGCAAGCAGAGGAATGTTTTAATTAACACCCTAATCTGGAAAATTTAATTCATTTACAATTACTTTGCACTTCATATCATATAACCAGTTTCCACTGACAACTGCTTTTACTGTGTGCAACAGAAAATACATAAATAATAACTTATCAGAAGATATTTAGTTAATTTACAGTTATGTGGAACATGACAGTGATTCCCTGAAATTTCCAGGTCTAGTAAGAAACACCAATGTCGTAGCACATGTGCTAACCGCTAGTCCACAGCTATGACAGCACGACTATGTTTAGCTTAGACAAGCAAATATATATGTCTGTGGATCTTGGTAGTGCTCATAAATTCATGTTGATTTTGTAAAAGTGTAATTTACAGCCCACCCAAAAACTGGGCATCAATGGCTGGGTGGGCTTTGGACTTTGATGAATGTGTTTACTTTGGAAAATTTATGAAGGCAAGATCCAGTTTCAGTAAACATGATGGGGTCAAATTGTTCTGGTGGAGTCTTACATAGTTTTTCGTTTGTTTTCTGATATGCATGTTCAAATAACTAGATTTAATAACATGAGTGACTAGCCTAAACGCTACAGTACAGAAGCATTGAAGTGCACATATTCGAGAACATAAACCTAATACATTATTGTTTGCTATCATGTTATGTGTAATTTAGTTATAGTATAAAGTAATTCAGTTAAAGGCTAAGAAACCATTATACACAAGAGCATGTATGTGAAGTGGCAGGAGTGTGAGATGTACAGTGTGGTCAGTGCAGTATTACAGAGGACACCTTCATTCTCCAGAGCTCAACCTTCTACAGAAGATTTCTGTCTTTACTAAACACAGGAACACAGGTTGTTTTCACGGCCGTTTTCTGCCTCTGTGGCACCTAAAAAGTGTAGAAAATTTCCCACAGATGTTGGTAGTGCAGTCTATATACTATATAAACATTTTTTTCCCACAGATGTAACTCTGTTATTGGTCTAATTTTCAGTGGACAAAGAAATAGGTTGTGAAATAATAAACACAGTAAATAAGACATTCTTAAGACATTATCTTCTTTCTCTGCCCCTCTAAACCTTGTTTTGTTCAGGTTAAATGTTAAATGTCGTCATCTAGTCTAGTTCATAGTTTTGCGGTTATAACTTTGCACTGAAGCTTCTAATTTATGCAGCTGTTTTAAACATTGATGTGGAAGAATGAGTTAAACGTGTTATCTTACTCAAAGACAGGTGCATTTATCTCAGTTAAATACCTCCCTGTTGTTTTCTTGCCGGACGACTTTTGAATCAGATACCGGCTTCTTCAGTAATGAAGCAGTCACTCCAGTGCTGACTCCACTGAAGCTGGAAGTGGCCTGATTCATGACTGTTTTATGCTAACTCTGACTGAAGCTAAACAACAGACTTTAAAAGTGTGCACTAGCCACTTGTGTGACAGAACTTTTAGTTGATTAACATCTTATTGATTGGGAAGGGACATGAATCAGCAATAACCGATTTTGATTAGTAAGAGGATGAACGTGTTTTATTGATGTTGGTGGGTTCAGGTCATGAATGCGCTTGTCTTTTCAAACCTCAGTCCAGAATATTCTACTGCAGGGGCTTCTCATGGGCCTTTCTCGTATCTGTTTTTATGTCCTTCAAGCTCTTTTTATGAGATTTTCTTTTGTTTTTATATTGTTCTCATGCTTTCTGGCTTTGTTCCAAAATTTAAAATGCTGCCTGTGTAGACAGCATTTTTAAGCACCATGTAGCATTCGCCACAAAGGTTGTTGGTAAAGTTAGGCATAAGACCTTGCATCCTTCTGAGATTGCTTCTTTTGGCTAAAGGTATTAGATGTGTCCCCCTTAAAAAATCCCATAATTCATTGCTGTGAGCTCAGTAAAAATATTTTATGTGAGAGAAAGACAGAAAAGAGAATAAATGATTGTATTTTTTATATCAGTTTTACCAGATTGACACGCAGGTCTCTAACAATGCGATTGATCAGCATTGTAACCAGAGATCCTCTCAGAGACCTGTGAGGAGCGAGAAACATTGAAACTGTGCATGTTCATTCTTTCTCTCCCATTGGTTTCAACTGCTATCTAGTTATATTTTGATCAGTTGTGACACATGTAATATGTTGTAGCTCCAACTCTGTGAGGAAGTTGCTGATATCCAGCTGAATCCTCAAGGATTATTAAAATTGTGCAGCCGGATGACAAGTGAGAGCCATAAATGCAAACAGCAGCGATGAAGGTTCAACTCAGAAGTCTAACAGGCCTTTTACAGTCAGCTGTTATGGAACAAGCTGATGTGATACGTCTTTGACCCTCTGCTCTGAAGAGTCTTGTGTTGTGTGTTGACTCCAGCAGGCTTTGAGATACTGCTGCGTTCTGTGGGCTTTACTGCATGTGCTAAACGCATTAAGATGGATGTGTTTACGACACTCTGGGGTACAGGGTTCAATGAGAAGGACCTTTGCCACAAAACAGAAGCTTTAAAGCCCAAGAGATAGAGCATGGGAAGTACAGTTAGAGGTCGAGAGATGAGTAATACTCTGTCTACAATATATGGGACTGGTGCCACACTGCTCCCACTATAATCATTGAAGCTGTCCACACTGGAAACGCCCACTGCTGGCTGGTAGCTGAGGGACCATCTTCAGTTTTGAGGGATTGTACTTTATTTTCCCTCCCCTCTAGAGTAAAATAGATACATAGTAATTTATTTTGATTTTATTTAAACTATTACCTATAAGAGTTGATTGCTATCAGTTTAATATTTCAATTATCTATATATCTATATTATATATTGAGTTCTACACAAGAGCTGGATTGTAACTCATTTAAATAGTCTTCTGTTTTTTAACCCAGTGTTTTTTTTGCCATTTAAAACTTAACTTATTAACTCATTTCTATTAAAAATAAACTACATTGAATTTATTCAGTTACACATTTTATCAGTGTGTGTGTGTGTTCCCTGTGAATCAAACCCACAACATGTGCTGTGCTAACAGCTACAGGAACACATGGAAGACTTCAGTAGTGTTTCAATGCCTGCACCCGCTCTTTAATTTTCTGTTATAGGGATGTAATGGGCTGCTTTAATAAAACTTAGTCATGGCTGCAGAGGAGAGCAGATGTCTGACTTGTTAGTCTAACAGCCTCATTAATTTTCTCACACATGCTAATACAGGTGCTGTCAATCTCATATAGAAACAGAGCTTATTAAATCATGCACAGATAAATCTTACTTCAGTCGCTTTCTCACAATCTCCTTCTTACTGTCTAAGATAAGAATATAGGGTTTTATTAGCCTAGGATTTTATTAATCTCCATTGCAAACACAGTGCAGAAAAACTGTGTTTATTGAATATGCTGTGCTTTTATGGAGGTTTAGATAAATGCTCTGAATGGGGTATTATATCATGGAAATGTTTTCCTCTTAGATATTAAGCCTAGATGTTCCTGCTGAACTTAATGTGGCTTAAAGACTCAGGTGTCTTGTAGTCTTGCATTTTGATCTCATCAGTTACCGTACAGATCTACAATGCCTGGCAGCTGTGGTCCCTCAGGCATTGACTGGCATTCTGTAGTAATGGCTTGTCTGTCTAAGTTTGGCTTCGTCTCACATGCTGTAAATAGATGCATAAAAGGCCCTGAAATGTGTTTAAAGTGACAAGTCTAAAGCTGTTCTTAGATCTTTTCTTTCATTGATTATAAATTGCTTTTATTTCCCTCCCTTGCCTTACTGCTTGAGGCACCACACATTAAACTCAACCTTAAAAAGGTGTTTGGTGGACAGAGGGCATTTTTGCGATAATTTACATTTATTGGTCTAAATGTAGGACAGTACCGAAGAGGGATTGGGACCTGAGCCAGTGTTGGCTTGCTGCTGATTCCACGACCTGATCGAACCTGATGCCAACAGTTGCAAGCACTACCCACTATGCCACAACACTGACAAAACAGAAGTTTTCAATGCACAATGTAAGATCAAGAAAACATTCTTGGTTGCTTCATGTTGTTCTGTAACCAAATATGTTATTTGTGATTGGTTGTGATGAAAGTCACCCCTGATTGGTTAGTAAACATGTAGCATCACTTGAATCTCACTGTTACACTGATACTGTGTTAAATGGCCTTAACTTCCTCACCCTAATTCATCAGAAACTCATTTGAGTTCATTAGTCACATTTGCGCGTTCACAATCAGATTTCCAAGCCCTTCAGTTTTATATAGGAAGTAAGTTGCATGCAGAGCCCCCTTTTCACCATAAAGTCATTGTCCCCTCAGCTAATGGAGTCGCTTTTGTTATTGTGCTTGACAGGTTCTGATTCTGCCGTCAGATGTAATTTGGCATCGATCTTGCACATTTTACACACTTGTGTGAGCACACTCTCTGGCGGTCTGTCCTAACCGTGCGGCTGTAACATCTTCCTCTCTACCTCTGTTTTAAACTGTCATATATACAATTAACACCTTTAGACCTCTAAAATAACAGTAATCATTCTGAGGGTGACTATGTCACTCAGACTCCTACTGAGTAAGATATCAATGAGCTCTCAGCTCACTCAGCCACTCCTGTCATCTGCATACTGTAGGGAACTGTACGATAATCCATATTCAAACCCTTGCAGTTTGCACTTAAAGTATGAGCAGCAAAATATAAATGAAAACGTATCATCTTGCTTATATAAAAAACACAATATGGTCATAGTATGACAACTAAAGTGGTGTCTGCTTTAACTGAGATCCTTTATTGTGAAGGCTCACACTTCTGAGGAACCAGAGTAAGCGTCGGCTATTTATCCTGTTGAGTAGTTCCACTTGATAACAGACTATTGATCCAATTTTGGAGCCTGTACGTTCCAGTATTGGTTCCCCGTAAAGCCTGCGGGTTGGTAGGGGGTGGGGCGCACCTGTTTGCTGTGCGGGGAAGTGAACCGGGCCGGGTTCAGTGGGCTTGTGATTGGTTAATCGAGCTGATGGATTTTGCTCATTTGGCTAAAGTAAGTTTGGACACATTTGTTCAGCTCTTGTAGGTGCTTGTAAAGAGGTAGTGTTGTGATTAAATAGCCAGGGTTAAAATAAGTAGCTGTATTGAGTAGTCTTCTGCTGGAGGTCTGTGCTTTTGCCCACGTGTTTTAATTTCCTAAGGTTTGTTTAGAATTTATCCAATTACACCTCAAGGAACAGAATGACTTCTGCTTTTTCATTTTAGGCAAAGGTTATTTGGACTATTAGCTGTGTGGAGTTAAAGTAGAAAAAACACAGAAAAACAAATGTTCTTTGTTTTAAGGCCGCGGTGTAGCAGTTGGCACACATGGTTTGGTCACAGAGTCCAAGTATGAAATTTGGTGCTTTAATTCATGTTTGGAGCACAAGATTTATACTTGAGGTTAGTGGTGTGTTTGATTACCCAATTCTTAGTATGAGCAATAATCATATAATAAAATCATAGTCTTAGTTCGGGACCAGCCGGTCAGATACTAAAATCATCTGACCAGCCGGTCAGATACTAAAACCTTTGTTTAAAGCTTCAAGTTCTTCCTAAGTACAGCCAATTTCAGAAAGACTGGGTGTCTAAGTACTATCTGTGGCAGACATGAGAAATAAGTATTGTGGTGTGTGTTGTGTGTTAGTGGCTAACAGATGAAACAAAATTGTATCCCGTCTCCTCTTGTACATGGGCATCACCTCCACCGGCATCACTTCCACCAGTTTCCCCTCCATCGCTGGCCCAGCCGGTTTTATTGGAAGGCCGACATTCTGCCTGATATAAATGCAACATCACATCGAGCCAAAGAGGAAGAGAGAGAGTGCAGGAAAGAGAAATGTTAGTGCAGTAACCTTTGCTCTCTTTCCCATTCTCTCTCTCTCTCTTCATATCTCTTTCAGTGTGAGCAGATTGATGACATTTTTAAAGCTCCATGCGCTCTTCTCCCTGTGGTACAGAGGAAGTGTTTCTCTCCTCTCCTGCTCTGTGAATAAATCAAGACCCTTCCACAGCGATCATGCACCGGCCCTTCTGCTGCGTGTGATGTGTCAGGAATCGCTGTGGGCCTCATCAGAAATAAGGGTTTCGGTCCTGGGAAAGGAAATGATAGCAATCAGTGATGGATGGATGAGAAGCTGTGGGTTGAGAGAAGGTGAGGATTGCGTTGAGAGCTGTTGGCTCTAAGGCTGCGTTTCATTCATAGTTGGAAGTTGGAGATGATATCTTTCCCGATATCTTCCTTGACTTCATACTATTTAACTTTCTGTTGTATGAGGCCTGGAAGTTGAAGAGTGGAGTACTGGTGGACAGATATGGGTTTTAATACACACCTGGTGAACTGGAGCAGTTTATTAGGCAGAAGGTCAAACATCAACTGAATTAACTTAATTGTAGGAGAATTTTGGGGTTACCAGTGGTTTGGACAATACAGACTTAATAAAACTTTAATAAAAATAAAGTTGTTGTTTAGTTATACTTTATTGCTTTTATTATTATGGAGAAAGGTTACGCAAACAATACATTTGTTATCATTAACTTACCCTTACGTTGTTCCTAAACTAATTGTTTTCTTTCTCTTATGGAACACAACAAAAGATGTTAGAAAGAAATCGATTCAGTCAACGTTCACTTTCATTATATAGAATAAAAAGTTAAATGGTTAAAATGTTTTAAAAAAGTAAATGGTGACTGAGGTTGTCAGGTCCTAATGAGATAAATGAGATGAAGGTGTGTAAATTATGACCATTTTTGTGTTTTTTATTTGCATTCATTCTCTTCTGTTTGATTTCCACACTCACACATTCTCTCTCTTTCTGTGTCTCTCTCCTTCTGATTAAAGAAATGACAGCACTTCAACTTTTGTTCAGAACTCCCTGTGTAGCTTTTACCGGTTCATTTCTGTTCAATTATAGCTGTATTTCTCATTTTCACTCCTGCACACTCTCCATGTTTCCTCTGAATATCACACTGTGTTTTGTTTATTTATGTTTAGCCTCCTGCCGTCTCTTTCTCTCACACAGGAAGCCTCTGGTTTTACCAGCAAACTCCTTTTTCTGCTCCTGACTGTGCATTTATTCACAGTATTTAGCCCTGCACACACACACAGAGGCCCCTAGAATACTGTAGCAGTGCAGTTGGTCTTATAAGTGTAGTGTCAGTGACTGGGGTGGGATCCATGTGTATATAACTGATGCTGGTCAGATTGTTACGCCTCACAATCACATAGATCAGTTAAATGTGAGCAGTGCTGGGCTCCTTAGATGTCCTTTATAGCATTGTGTTTCAGAAGGCAAAAAATCCCACTTTGTTGTTTGACTGCCATAGAAAGTAATTTTCAGAAGGAAGTAACAATGTGTTAACAATGTTAACAATTCTCTGTATACTTTGCATTATACTGTCCATTATATCAGGTGTTAGCAATTTTTCAACATTTATAGCAGAAAATCTAGTAAATACTTTTAGTCTCTACACAGCACATGATTTTATAGCCCATAATGAGTTCTGATTTAAATGTACCCTTGTTGATGCTGTGTTTTGCATAATGGTGTAATGGACCAACCACCAAAGACAAAAAATGTAAGTTATGATCTTTAAAGTCATCAATTGATTAAAACAATGAAAATAAAATAGCCACTCAAAATGTACTGATAAAATATTAATGAGTTAGCGGATACATTAAATATTCAGTTATCACTTGTAGATGATGTATTTGTCAAAAATCGCTTCGTTTAATTGATGACCGCATTGCTGCTTCATGGATGGATTGAGAGAAATTGTTTACTTTGTTTGTTAAGTGCTAAATGCTATTGTGACTTGTGATTGTGATTTTGAGTAAAAGTGATTGTACTTTTAAAACTACAGAATTTATTTGTGGTACCTGAACCTCATTTTGTGTGTCTTCTGTAGCTGATCGCCGTATACGAGGAACAGGAGGCCCAACAGAGGAGAGATGTCCCAAAAAGTCCAGAGAATGGACCAGCAAGCTGCGTGACCGGACGGTCCAGCCCAGAGCCGTACGACTCCGAACTCGCCTGCTTCCAGCCAATCAAAGGCGGGGAAATCGAAGTCAACTCTTCTGCCCTCAAATCCAGTATGTATCCAATAGAAAAAGTGTCACACATCAACTGTGGTCTTTAAAAGTAAAGTTGGGATAGTATTGAGAAAAAATATAAAACTGTAAAGTGACGTATCAGCATTACAGAAACAGTTTAGTGATGAAACTTGTGCTTCTGAGTTAATGGTGAGTGAAATAATAGACTGTCGCTGTGAGAGATGATATTATATGTTGTGTTTTAAGCTTGAATCGCTCTGACTCGCTCATGTGGCCGTGAACAAACCTCTGCGAAATGTTTCCTCCACATTACAGTATTCATATAAAAGATAATATCACTTTTAATACATGCTTCACCTTAACCAACTCCCTTCTCTCATATCTTTAAACCGTAATAAAATCAGCCTGAAGAATTTCACAGTGAGAGAGAAAATTGTTGCTGCTGAGAATTATGGAGTTTTTCTATTCAGACTTTCAGCATTTTTTTGCCATTTATTATATTTCCTCCTGGTATGAGGAAATTTGGAATGCGTCGGTCTTTCAGTGCTGTAGTACATCATCACAGGGGTCATTTTTTAAGCATGTGTTTTCCATCTGGGCTGGTTTTACCTCAGCGTGAGGTCATATGCACCTTCAACACAGAATACGCACCCCTTTTTCATCCAAATGCCAGTGTGTGTGATTTAGAGCTTGTTTACACACTGAAATAAAACCCTTCGTAAAATAAACTGGGGAATCGTGTGTATATATGAACATGAGTGCAATTTTTTTTGTGTCTGCCCCTTTGTGTTTTAAGTTTGGTTGTAAAAGTCGACACAGGGGCTTGTAATGTTCACCACACTGGAAAAGTGGCTTTTGCAAGCCAGACATTCCGGGGAAGCTCTTGAGTTTCCGTGTCTCCTTGTGAAGGTGGAGGTGTCGTTTGATGGAGTGATCTTTTCCTCTTTGGTTCTCCACAGCAGTAAATGTGCCGTTCGTCACGTTGATGGACTCTGACATACATCTGTATCTGGATCATTTGTTTAGGAGATAGATCACATGCTCAGTCTCTCTCTCTCTCTCTCTCTCTCTCTCTCTCTCTCACACACACACACAAACACACGCACACACACGCACACACACAAAGTTTATATGGGCATAGAATATGGTAGGAAAGCAACTATGTAACTACGAGGAGACATACACACTAGATGTGCTCTTTTGCGTTCATGCAGCCCAAATGTAACACAGACCTGTGTAACTTACTTTCTGTAAAACACTGAAAGGTGAGCTTGTTTAGCGAACAGAAATATCAAGGCAACTCTTCTGTATAATGGAAGTGAATGGAGACTCGGGCTGCCAAGGTCTGAAAAGGATGATTAGCCTTTTTGGGACTTGACAGCCTCTATTTCTCATTCACTGCTTTATATGGTTCTGGATAGGCCTGAAATATTTACCATGTAGGAAAGTAAAAATAAAATAATGTCTAAATATGTCTGTCTTGCATATGCGCCCAAACACAACCAGTTAACAGTGCAGAAGCAACACAATCGCATAGTGGACACGCCCCCTAAGAGTGTGTTTTTGTTGCGACTCGACCCTGCAGAGATGTGTCATTAAGAAAGCAACTTCCAAATCGATACACACTGAGAGACACACACCCTGGTATTTCCCAGCGCACGGCCCGGCCCGCCTCTCTAAGTGGATTATTCCTTCAGTCCAAATGAATGCTGAGCGTTCAGTCATCCATGAACAGGAAGAATACACGTCTTCACAATCCATTCATCCACCTTTCATTGAGTTATATGATGACCTGTGAAATTCCTGCTACCAGAGCAGCATTATAATACTGTTTTATGCTCTATAGGTTTGTTTTATTACTCTAATTAATTCACAACGCAGAGGCAAAGACAAAAATCAATTTCAGGGTTTTGAATGGATTGCTTACCGGCTCTGTGACAGGGAAAGCGTCGTGTCTGTGTGTGTCTGTGTGTGTCTCTGTGTTTGTGTCTGTGTGTCTCTGTGTGTGTGTGTCGTGGGATTTAATATTGCGCTTCGACACCTGAAACATACTTTATGCAAGTATGTAAATGCGGATGCTTCTAGCTGCATGAGTTTAATTGAACACATTATTTACTAAGGGTGGCAGAACACAATATAAAAACACGTGACATTCTCAGCACTGCCACGGGGGGCACTGTAGAGGACATCCGTGATAATTGTCTTTTATTGTCTTTTCTGTTTCTGATCAACTAATATAATAGCAGAGCAATAGTTTGGGGAAAGTTTAGCTAATGCTAATTAAAGCTGGTCATACTGTCAAGATGTTTATGGCTAGTTACTTGAATAATAACATCTGATTTTGAGACAGTGAGGAACATTAACATTCTAAATGTTTAATTTATTTTTCATTGCAGTTTTTTTACTTTCTCTTGATTTTTAATAAGTTTGTATTATATATTGAAATGTTCACTTTATATACAACAGGACAGTAACTGAGCAGTGTCTGTTTGTACTGTAGAGTGCGTTTCTGCCCTAAATGGAAATGTGTTGGTTTTGCCAGAAGTTGAAGTTGTGGCTTTGCCGGTTATCGGTGGGATTTGTGGGAGCAGAAGTGACTGTTTACATGTTCAGTCAGCATGGATTTGAACTCATAGATCACTTTAATTTGATTTGGAAGGGATGTTGTTTTGGCACTGCCAGTGTTTAACACGCATATGTTTACACTAGTGCTGTCTGCTTTGATAAGCAGGCCCAGAGGTCTTGTGAGAGCAGCCATGTCATCTGGAGTCTGTCAGTGAGTACACACACATACCCGCTACTGGAGAGATTCCTCGTGTACTTGTGTGTAGATGTCATAGTGTGCTTTAGATGTGCTCAGTGCAGTTTGGCTGGAGTTCTCATTGGTCATCTGCAGTTCTGTGCTTTTGTCAAATATATTTGTTCTTTGCTCCTTTTTTATTGTGACAATACTGGATTGTTGCTCATAACATACACTGGTTGTATTGCTCTAGCAAACAGTCAAGGAATGATTCAAATTGTCATTACCACAATGCATCACATTTGCATGTTACAATTTAATTTGTTCATAAACACAAAGGAAAACATCAGCCTTTTCCTTTGTGTTTATGGACATAAAAGGATTTGACATATGAGGGTGTATAAATGATGACATCATTGACGTGTAGCCCAGCTCTTACAAGGCTATAAATACAGCAGTAAACATGGGCCTACCTCCTTCCACTAAACGAGAGCCTTTTCTTCTTTGCTATAAATGTGTGTCTGTTATATGCTGCAGGTGATGTTGTGGTGATTTCATATCTGTTCCATTTGTAATGAGATGTGAACTCTTGTCGCAAAGACTTTGTGTCTGTTGATACGCCCACATTCGAACATCAGCACTTTGTTTTTTTTTGCTCCCATATGTTTGAGTTAAACTAGAGTGACTCTAGTTGAAAGACTTTAATTAGTTTGTCACACTGGAGCAGCTGTGAGACAGTTCTCATCACTCACGGTTTTCACTTTTAACATTAAGTTGGAGAAATGTTAAAATTGTTCAGCATTTTTCAGTTGGAAATAGCT
This sequence comes from Yasuhikotakia modesta, assembly GCA_036877545.1. Classification (NCBI taxonomy): domain Eukaryota; kingdom Metazoa; phylum Chordata; class Actinopteri; order Cypriniformes; family Botiidae; genus Yasuhikotakia; species Yasuhikotakia modesta. Next base: position 19,190 of record JBAJNP010001760.1, on the reverse strand, counting down.
GGAATGTGAAAATTGGAAATGCGTCTCGTTTTGAGAGGAGGTGACATTGTTGGGCGCTGAATAATTGCCAGCGCAGTCCACAGCTTGTGTGTAGCACCGCACAGCGCAAGAGGAAGTTAGACTGTTTACGAATCGTTGATCAGAACTGGTTCCTTTTAATGATTCTGTTGAAGTAATTTGCACAGCATTTGTAAATCACTGAAATGTGGGAATGAGGGACAGTTCGGAATCAAGCAAAGCAATGTTGGATGCAATTTGTGCTGCAACTTTAAAAGAGTTACTCTACCTAAAAATGAAAGCCAAGGACAAAAAACAAAACAACAGTTTTACTTCTAATCAAAAGAACAAAGAAAGCCACCAGAGCTTTCAGCATATAATAACAATGTTCGTTTTTGGGTGAACTAACTCTGTCAAGAAATGAGTTAGTTAGGACTTTTGTTTTAACATTGGAACACTGTTAAACACTGGACATTTGTTTTGTAGAAAATTAAGCTGCTTACTGAACATATACATTTCTGTATACATTATATACATTCAGGAAACTTGCCCCCTTGAGTATTGGGGTGTTAAGGCTGCATGTTGAATAAGTTCAATACTACTACAAGCTTGTTTAGTGTTTGCTGCTGTCATTTATATTTCCAAGGCTTCATTAAGGTTGCATGTTTTAGGACAGACCCAATCCTTCTGACCTCCTGTTTTGTCTTGCTCCCTCTCTAACCTCAGGGTCTTTTGTTGGTGTTGGATTGTGGGTAATGTTTCCATCATGAGCTGCTGTTGTAAATTACCTTAGGCACTTTCAATCTCTCTCTGTTGACCGCACAAGTCTTTGTCTTCCATCCTGCCCTCGCTGAAGTACCGACACTGATGGGCAGTGTAAACATTCCGGCAGTGATCTCCCACCTAATCCAATACAGGCCGTGCGACAGCAGAGTGTCTAACGCGGCATTTGTCATGCTGTCATGCGTGAGATGGGCCAGAGGTGAGACAGCAAGCAAAACGAAAGAAAAGAGGAGAGAAAGCAGGCATGTGATGGAAAGAAACAGGATGGAATAATAGGGAAGTTGGTGGTGATTTAGAACTAATTTGATGAAGAAGGGAGGAAGTATATTCTTTAGCTCAGAGCTCTTTTTCCACTGTGGGACATCTGGCAAGCATCACCTGAGGCTGTGTGGTTAAGATCATCGTACAGTCTGTGTGCGGAGACCTGGCAGAGTGGTTATCTCTGACAGATCCAAACCTGTGAACTTTTATCACTTCCGACACGTTTATGAAATGTTCCGTGATATCACTGTAAATTCCTGTAGTTCTTGAGGTTCTGTGATAATGTGCAGAAATCTTGTTTCTTAAAGCAATGTTATCACCAAACATTGTCTTTATTGAACCCAAAATAGTTCATGAACACTTACACAGAAATAAGTGTTCTTTGTCTCTTTTAAGAGAATATTTATAATTAAAGCCAGCAAATTATGTAATCTTGAACACAAAACATTGACTGTTCAGAGTAGCCCACTGGCATACTATTTGCTAAAATATGACGTATACTGCAATTTACACTGAGTGGATTATTGTATCCCACAATGCAATGGGTTTAATAGGGTTTTCCATTTGTGAAATAACCATTTTTATTTCTAAGATGGGAACTAGATGAGGTCAAACAGCTACAATGTAGCGTAATACTGCTAAAATGTTTGTTGCATAATAAATTCTTTTTCCATAATATTAATAAAATATACGTCTCTTATGTTCTTGTTTTAAATGTAAGTCTCTTGTGTTCAGCATAGCGCACAGTATTTAGTAAGCAGTATGCAGCAGTAAAGTTCTGAACAAAGACCCCAGCTACCAATAAGAATGAAGCTCACCCAAATGTGATAAAAAAATTCATTAAAGTTCTGTAAATTATTTAATCAAAGCAGCGGCTGTAATTGGGGCTTTTTGTTAAAGTGATTTGATTGGCACTGAGATTGTAACAAAACCATCATATTAAGTGATTTTAGTGATACTGAGAGTTAGGAAACGTTGCTGATGCAAGTACCAGCAATAGTGTCAGTGAATCTCTGGTTAAATTGCTTTATTCAATCTTTTTCATTTTAAAAGACGCTGGTTTTATTTGACCTGTATGTGTATTTATAAAACAGTAAATTAGGTCTTGTAGGAGTTTTTCTAATCTTATTACTTCAATCAAACATGTATTTAAAATTGTAAGAAACCACACACACACACACACACACACACACACACACACACACACACACACACACACACGTCTCTCTTTGTCTCTATCTCTGTCTCCCTCTGTTTCTAAAATACATTTTGAATGATGAAATTGAGAGAAGCATTGATTTTGTGGTTTTATCAATGGCTCCAGATTTAAGTGCATCCAGGGTGTTCTTTTAATCAGGATCAATAGTTGACCCTACAAATAATTTTGACATATGTCTATATATTTTCTGTGGGCTTGGTCAGACCCAAGGGGTTTGTTTTCCAAAGGTCAGATCTCTTCTAGTATCACTTTAGCATTTCATGATGTCCCTCACAAGCCACCAGCTGTTTTCATTCTAGAGCCATTTAATGGCTGTTTAAATACTCTAGAATATTCTGATATTAATCAGAATTTGGTTATATTGCATTATCCTGATTCCCGCTACATACAGATAGTCAGTAATGTCTGCATTTTATGTCTGTAACATTTAAATATAAATTTAGTGGCCAGCAAAATGCAATTTCACATTATTGTTTTAGACATGAATGAGAATTAATGAGTCTGTTTAACTGACTGTTCAAAACAATTCAACTGCATTAAATAAATGGCATTAGTGGGCATCTCCAGAGCTTTCATGATCTCCAAATTCCAAAATGGGTTCTGATTACATAATATATAATATACAGAAATATTCCATAAGAAAGATCTTAGTCAGAATATGGGCTGTTATCAGAAAATGATAATGTACTTGTAAACGCTGTCATTGCCCTTCTATAGATCCCATGTGTTTGTGCATATAAGCAGTAAGAGAGAAGGACAGAGACGCTCATCTAACCATAAACAGACAGATAGGTAGAGATCTACAGTGATGAGTAAAGACATGCAGTTTTAGACCACTGAGCAGAATGTTCCCCTCGTCCCTGGTTACGTCTCCATCTGCCTGGATGCTGGAGTGTAAATCTACACTCATCTTCTGGCCGACACTCCATCCGTTACGTTCTCCTTTAATGGCCTTCGGTTCTCATCCGACTGCTAGGAAGCGGAGCCGCATGATCTAAATCGAAGTAAGAATAAGCTAGCATTACCAAATCAGTCAAAGTCTGGAGTCTAACGTAACATCCACTGAAGCCATCACGCTAGGCTAATCGCTCATGACTGAGACTGATGGGTGCAGAGGAATTATGGGAAGGAAGGCCAGTTTTTCTAATTGCGCCTCAGGTGTTCCCACTTGTTCCTTGTCATTGTGGGATATAGCTGCTTAATTCCGATGGTTAATGGAGATGCGTTCCAATTAGATCCTACTGTTTAATATGATGCATGGCACGGTGCTTAACTCTGACTTATGAGGGACTGCAGAAAAGTAGACAATACATTTTAAAAGAGGCATGCATTGGAATAGTATTTTTGATGTGATGTGCAGATTTACTTTAATGCATGTAAATGTAAATCTAAAACACTATGCAATAAACCTTATTCAGCAGTGTCCTGCACAGTTTAGCTCCAGTCCTAAGCAAACACACCTAAACCAGCTAGTCAAAGTATTGCCAGGCAGATTAGTAATCTTCCATTCTTTGCACAGTTAACTGCGTAAGAGAAAACATTTTACCAATTAAAAAAACAGAAACACTTCTCTGTTAGTGATTTTAATGTTGACCTAAGGTGTTTATAAGTGATACTCAAACTTTGAATGTGGTTTTATTTTTAGTCATTGCTGTAAATAGTTGTGCTAATTGTGTTCTGTTGTGTTTACTGAGACTCATTTGATCAAGGTGTCAGTTATTGAAGATCTTTGATTGGACTGGGCTTGTAACAAATCCACACACAGTCTGAAAGAGACACGCCCCATCTGAAGGCCCCTTTGACCACCTTTGAAGATCCTTACAGTCCAAACCTCTGAGGGTCATTATATTTGAGAGATGAGAGATGTCGCTCTCTTTCTAAGGCAAACAACACGCTCTACAACTACAGTTCTGCTCTTTTCTTGTTTTTTTTTGGGCGACTGCCATCTGAATTTAATTCCTGCTTGAAGGAGAACTTTATTCTCACTGAAAGAGAATGAAAGAAGCAAAATGCTTTTGTAAAACAGAAGATGAACAAAAGGTTGTATTGCTTGATAATTTGCTGTATGGTATCTGCCAATATCAACATTCAAATGATCATTATCAGGCTAATTAGACTAATATTGTTATTTTATCATATCATACTGTACAAAACTACTAAACAAGCTATTACTGCCTTAATATTTTGGTATGTGGTAACATGTGTAAGTGCACAATAAGGCACATGAGTTATGTTATGAATGCAGTCATGGCTAAAGGGGTTGCAGGGGTTAACAGTGCCCTGTTGCTTGTTAACAGGCATGTTTATAAACAGAAACTAGACATTTACATTGTATGTCAAGACAATGCATATGTTAATTATTTATGGATTGGAGGGAAAAAAATAAATAATGCATTTGTTGCCACAGACATTTTTTACACCATTGCTCAGATGGAATAAGTTATAAATGCTACTAAATTATTAAAATCATTCATTTTCTAAGAGCTTTGTGCTGCATTTCGCACTAAGAAATTTGTAATGTATATGGTAGTGTGCACTTAATAATTAACCAATGTAGTATTTTTTCACATTATTTAAATAACAATTAATGTTCAATGATTTTAAGACATTGTTTACAGATGCACCTAAAGGTTCTTAAAGGAGGCATGTCAAATTCTGGATATAAACTTTATTTCTTATTTTTTAACTGGCATTAAGCCATTATTTACAGCATTACCTTACTGTTAATATAAGCCATTGCATTCATTTTCAACAAAAATATGTAGTGTTATTGTCCAATATATCTATATAGCATATGCATTCATACACAGCATCAGAACACACTGCTGTGTTTAACACATGTCCTGTCTTTAAGTTCTTATGGCTCTTTATTTAACTTGTTTATCTGTATTCATGCCCATGAGCTGTTATATTAAGGACCTTCAGTCACATTAGAAAGCCATGGTTTACTGTTGGGCTGTTTGTTAGGCCTAATTGACTGAATGGAGAGGACCTTCACACTGGCTGTCTCTGAACAGCTGGGGGTCTGGAGGGGCCGGAGCGAGAACTGTATCGTCCTATTCTTCCATCAGCAGGGCCGAGGGGCAGCCCTGGGGAGCGTTCAGCCTCACAGATCCTGCGCTTCAGTACGCAGTGGAAAGTGAGGGGGCAGCTGGAAGCATTGGGTTGTCAAAGGAATATTCCGGTTTAAAAGAAGCAGAGATAAGTCAGGCCGGACACGCTGCTTACCCCCTGCTGTACTGTATAACACGTAATTTTCTTATTAGCGGTTCTTGCTAAGAAAAGCTTTACAGTTAGTGTGCAAAATTAAAGTAAATTGAACGGTGGCATAACGTCATTTCTGCTACTGGCAATTATTAGACAGTAGTTTACACCATGTGGCCTGTTGGGAAGGGCTGATATAATTTAAGATATTGTGGGATTTTTGTCTGAAGGGTGATATATAGTAATAGAGCGATAGAATCTCATTGACTTAGTAATGAGGAGAGACTTAAATTTAGTAGCCTTAGTAATGGACTAAAAACAATCTGAGCACCTTAGCAACCATCTAGCAGCACCCTGGTAACCCACGGGGACCTACCATTTGTTCCAAGCAAATTGGAGATTTGCCACGAATGTTGTGGGTTTAGGCTGTCTCAGTATTTTTATCATGTTGTTCATTGATGATGGTGAACTCAAATCTGTGAGCTGTAGTGTCTGTTGTAGGGGTTGCAGTTTATGCGAAAATCCTAATATCTTCCAAAAATCTTTAAATACAAATGTACAGTATTTTTATGTTTCATATTCATAACCTGTTTTCTTGAGCACGGAGAGCCGAAGCCCACATAAGCGGTTAAAGATTTTTAAACTATTGATATGAGGCAACTGGTCTGAAAAACTGAATGCGGCTCAAGGAAGGCAGCCAACTGGAATGTAGAAAGCGTTGTGTCAAAGCCTCTGACACAGAGACAGCTGCTGTTTGCTTGCAGAGAAAGAACAAAATATTCCCTTAAACCCTCTTGAAATGCTGTCAGATTTTTGCTGTCCTCTCTCACACAGGGTGCTTGACGGGCCTCCGTTCCCCTGAAGCGTAAATAAGTGAGATGTAAACTGTGTTTAACTCTGGGTTCAGATTCCTGGCCTCTGCTGCTGAGGTGAAGAGACTGAACAACATACATCTAGTCATGTCTTCTCTCATCCCGCCATGCTAGGATGTAGAGCAGTCAATTATTCAACCTGAAATGACATTTACAGTGAATGTAAAGGATTTTTTCTGTTGTGTTTTTTCTCAAGGGGAGTAAGAGGCAAGACTTTTCCACAATGGTCATATTCACATATTGATATTGCTTAATTTTATATCACCAGTTATACCATAGCATAGCATCATGGACTCTTTTATTCAGTCTGGGTATATTTATTTTTAGATGTGATCTTATGTGATGATTTTGTATGTGTGATGTGTGTGTGTGTTTCAGGTACTCCTCTAATGGTACGGAGCAGCAGTGATTCAATCCTCGCACCCCCTCAGATGGAGGATCTTAATGGCAGATCTATGGTAAAACCACACTGACACTAAGCATCTGAGTATCAGTCTAGGTATTGAATCACAAAGCTTTTCCAAAGTGTTGATTCTAGATTAGTTTTCTATTATTTGCATCATTTAATAAGGATGCAACAGTTAAATGTTCAATGATGGTGAAACCCACATTTTAATACACATCAGTTTTTTAACACAGTCATGCATCACTTTTTAGGTTAATATGATTTAAATACATAATCTATCCACAGACTTATTTCATTAAATTTTTCTTCAAGGAAAGGTTTTTTGTAATTGGTTATTTTACTAAATGTCTTTATCTCAAGGTTTCCTTTTAGCCTTCCAGACTGAAACCAGCAAGGAGACATTGATCCTCTATTTTGTGTCCTTTTATAGCCGTCCTTCCTCTTTTGTTGCTTTTTTGTTCATTTGCTCATTTTTTCGTCTCCTTCAATAAAATGCTCATCTAGAATAGCCGCCGTGTTCAGATGAAATGGAATATGAGCAGAGCCGTGCCTCTATGGTGTGTTGAATGCATTTATGGAGCTTTGTTGAGTTAGTGAAGTATGTCCATTTGTTCCTTCTTACATGCTTTCTCCCCCCCTCGGTCTGCTTAATGGACTGTCTCACTCTCCCCCCGCCTTGCTTAATGGACTGGCTCAGAATAGATGGAGTTTTTTATGATTACCACTCTGCTCATTCAGAGCTTTTTTATTGGAGCACTGTAACGGCTTTAATGCACTTCACCTCTTTCTTTCTGTTCTCGGTGCCGTTTCTCGCTCTGAATTGTATTTTTGTGTCTTTCTGTTTGTTTCTTGTTCCTGTGCTCCCTGCTATTTCCTGTCTCTCTGTATTTGACCAAAGGTTTACTTTTTCTCAATAAATTCTTCCCAAGTGCAGCCCAGTCAGATTTAAGGCCCGCTGATACCAAGAGCGATTGGCCAAAGGAACATGAGCTACTATTTTTACACACTAAAACCATTTACACCAGTTTGACAGGTATTTTGTCATACATAGTGAATGTACCTTACAGGTGAATGTTCTGTTAATGTTTTTATGTGGCGTTTTTATTCTTTCCCTACTATCTAGCCAAAATGTTAAACTAAAGTAAAACAATTTGGCATGTCTCAAAAGCTCACATGTAATTGGTCAGTGAGAAATCAAAAAAATGTCTTAAAGGTGAGGTAGGTTTCTTTAAAGTTTAAAGGAGTCTATAGAAAATCCAATGTTCTTTGTACATCCTGTTGTACTGAAACTTCACACTCGGCGTGAATAATCCGGAACATGCAGCAGTGGCCGAGTGATTGATACGAGTGGCAGACGGCACGCTGGTAATTAATTAGTGTTCTTCTTCTGTTACAGTTCTCCTAAGTGATTCCAGGTTGTATATATGATTTATAGGACATGTTCTCCAAAGTGGTTATAAGCAGAGATCAGAGCAAAGGCATTCCTGTAGTATCAGGTGGCATTGAGTGGATTTAGGTTAATTTATGAGTTTGGTGAGAGAGAGAAATGTTCCTTTTGTCTGCACACCCTCAGAGGTGCCGGAAATCCTCGTGTCTCGGGCATCTGTAGTTCCACACCCGTCTTCAGCTGAACAACTGTCAGCTAAAGCTCCAGTACCAAGATGGATGAGGTTATCCCTTTTCTCCAGGGTCAGGAGACCCTGAATGCCTTGCACATGCCCTGTTACCCACCCTCCCATAGGGGTTAAGGAAACTCCCTCTCTTCCGCATGACAAGAATGTGAAGAGCGGATCCTCAAGAGTATAATATGTTCTCTGTCGCATGGCTACTTTGGCGCTCCGGAACGTCCACAAACATTCCCAAACGGGGGCTCTTCCTCAATCAGTAACCTGACTCCTGCTCTTTGTCCCTGGTCTCTGTCCTGGAGACCTTTGGTGTTTTCCCCTTTGTTGTTTTGCACTGCTTCCTATATTCATTACACACTAGGGCACTCTCTGGCAGGTTTCCCATTTTTCTCGGGCACCCTCACACCTGCGTCCAGCCCCGTTTCCCTTGTTCCTCTTCCCTCTTGCTTCCTTCATCTCCTGCATGTCATTTAGCAGCTGGCCGGGCAACTCCCGTGTTTTCATTGTAGTTAAGAGGCTTTATTTTCCTTCAGGGTTTACAGCACCTGTGGCATATCAGAGATGGAGCTTTTCTGTTCTGTTTGTCTCTCTCACACACACACACAGACTTCCCTCTAGCACAGATATAAACGCACACACAGATAATGGAATATGTGGAATATAGAACAAGTATTTTGGTGCCAGATGGTGGGATGTTGCGTTTACAGTTTGCACTTGTTTTGATGTGAGGATGAGGATAGACTTGCGTAACCAGACTTCTAGCATGTAACCAGCATGAAGTCTTGCACACAGTTTTTCTGGCAGGGATACTGTACAGTACAGAAAAAGATTTAGATGTTTAGGAATAAATTTATATTTTTTTGTTTTGAATAGATCTTACCATAATAAATAAAAAAAATAAATAAAAAACTAGAAATCAAAATTCAGAATTCTGTTAGCAAAACAAAACAAAAATAAATGACATTTGAATTTATATTAAAGCAAAGTGTGTTATATGTTTAAATCCTTTTACACTTATAATGGCTTGTTCACACCAAGAACAATAACTATAAGGTAAAAAATAACAGTCCACACCACAGCTGTAACGACAGTCCTGAAAATGATATAATTGGGATACTTTTTAAAGTGTTTTTCTCACAGCAACAATAAAAACATTGACTGTTGACTGCAGCGTATGCTAAGCATAATTATCACGGTTATTTTTATCCATAGTTATATTCTGGATGTTTTTCAAAGAGTTTTTAAACATGATCTGTTCTGTTCCACTGAATTTTAAGAATGCTTTTCACATGGAAATTCATTTTGCTCATGTTTCGTCAGAGCAGATGAGCACATCTGATGCTCACTGGAGCAGCTGTGAGCGTCCGGCCTGTGACTGAGAGTTGTGACAGTGAAAGATGCAGTCAGGGGTCAGAACTGAGTGAAGGCAACTGGAATGGGGTGAGGGCATTTTGCTTAGTAAGACATCTCTGCACTTGGGGGCTTTGAGAGGCCATATCCTGTCCTGTTGTTTGACACTCTTTCATGTGGTTTAATAAGACCCAGCCAAGGCTAATATGAAACCATCTGCACAGAGCCCATTTTAAACACAGCTGAATAACCTTTACTTAAACTCTTTGCAGAAAGCCAGTAGAATTTAGAGTAGGGGACTGCATTGAAGTTAGTCTGACGAAGTTGACTTACTTTAAATTGCAAGGTAAGGCGATCTTTCCAGAAAGTTTTTTTTTTGTTATGCTGGTTGAAAGTCTCTTTTGTGCACAATAGAGTAAATAGAGTAATAATTATATATTCTCTCATTTATTTTGTTGCATGTTTTGCACATTTCTGAACTGGAAAATATGGAACTCAAACCATCTACTTTTATTTCTTATATTATTATTATCATCTAAATTAACTTTAAATGCTTATTTTTGATTTCACATGGAAGCTCAACAGAGTAAAGATAGCAGTTAAGCTTTGTAACCTTGGAAACTGTCACTCATGGAAACATTTCCTCGAGTATTAGTCATGAGGGACTGACATTTCATTGAGGTATATTTGTCTTTTGTGTTCCCTGTCTATTTTTATGCCTTCTGAATGTTTTTGCCCCTTAAGAACCAATTAGATGTGGGTTTGTTTTTACCTGTGTTGGCTGTTATGTTGGAGGTCCGAGCACGTACCCAGGGACCTCACCACCCTGCAGTCTCACTGGTTTAAAAGAGGGTCAGCTGACAACACACATCTCTCTTGGGATTGGAGAGTTCTCTTGTTGGTGCACAATCCCTCATGGCATGGAAGTCCAGTATTCTCACTAGCCAAGACCATAATTAATCAGCTCATTAACTCTGGAGGAATAGGTGTGTACTAATAGGTTTCTATGTTAAGTCTCTGCATCCATAAGTGTATAAATTCTAGCCGCCAATTAAAAATTGAGTTTTATGTGTTAATGTTGTTTGCTTACAGATGCATATGTTAAATGCCACTAGATTTTTTCACTATTTTGCTCCCTTAATTATTGTATAGCAGAGAGTGAACAGGAAGTGATGTCATAAGAATCAGTGGAGTGATTAGTAGAGTGCACTAACACATCCTAAACATACTGTGTTGCCTATGCCAGTCTCTGACAACAAATGGATTTGAAATAATGTCCCCTGCTTGAACACCACAGCTCCAAGTGTCAGTGCATGTGTGCTTACCTCAGGTCATGACTCATTTTAAGCATTCAGCCATCTTGCTATACCAGTGAATTACTGTTTTTTTCTCAACAGCATTTTTATTGGAGGTTCAGCTCTCTCAGTCTGGTCTGTAATTTCAGTTCGGCAGCATTGAACCCTTCACATCTCTACTCTGTTTTCACTACCCTAAAACTTGAATGGGGTATTATGGCTGTATTGGTTTCAGGTTAATCTCGGGCGTGACATTTAATGTGTGATGTCACTGCAATGGTAGTTCTGGGCCCCAGGTGACATTCTGACCTCAGCGTCTGTTTTATTGGCTCACTACAGTATATGAGGCATGACGATGCTTACTAAAGCACAAAAACATGTGCAGGATACATATAGGTCAGTCTAGGGGTAGAAAGTATAACCAGGAAGTATAAATGCATCTGTTTTTTGCATGCAGGCATATGTCTGAATGAAGATGAGTATGTGTGTGTTTTTCAGGCACCCTGTGATGTCACAGATTGGCCTCTGTCTGATTAGCATAGTCTCCGGTCGTCTCAAACTCCCATCGACAGTGTGAACTCTCACACACTCGCTCTGCTCTCTCATGCAGCTTTAAAATGACACTCAGAAAGGATACATGATCTCAAATTAAAACGGCTCTGCGTCTAATCCAACAGCCTCTCATTCACAAACCCCCAATTAACATCAATTTCTCTCTCTCTTACTTTCTCCCTGTCTCTCTCTATCGCTCTTTCTTTCAGCCCATTGGGTGTAATTAAACTGGCACTTTTCATTGATGAAGGCTTACGTACAGCTGGAGGAGAGATGTGCTAGCATGTGACAGAAGGAGAGACAACCTGTACAAAGGAGATAGTCAGAGAAATGTATGAGACGTGGCAGGAGTCCATTAAAGATGTTCATCTGCCTATTACCAAGTTAAGAAACTTTGTCGATCTGTGTTAATGGAGAATAAACAGCAGCTAGTTTAGACCAAACTTGAGGTAAAAATATCATGACATGATTAAACAACATTTGTCTATTTGTCTTTTGTGTTGTTTACTATGCAGGCACATGTGAAGGCAAACATTATCAAAGTTACAGTACCAAAAACAGCCTGTTTATTTTAAGGTTCTGAATGAAAAAAAATGCATCTGTCTGTTTAACAGTTGATAATGTAGACATAATTTGACTGTATTTAAATCGGCTATTGTTCCTTCTAATCTCTCTAATCTCAATAAGAAGCTTTTTATCATAAGACTCAGTGGGTATTGTTATGTAAGTTAGTCTTTGTGTTCAGTTAATAGGGATGTGCATTAATTTAATACAGCAATAAGCTTTGGAGACATCATTCCTGATCGCGCTGATGCAAAGCAAATGAAACAGTATTGTATAGCCATTGTGTTCATTTCATTAGGCGAAAACCTAATGATAAATGGAGACGGCTGCTGAATGAAAAAGAGTAAGAGAGGAAGAGATTCTCATTTCTGTGACACTTGAGTCAAAATAGACTATTGACAGCCACAGGTGCAGTTGAGAGCACTGTGGGGTATGTGTGAAGGGTTCAGTTGGCTGTCAGGGTTTAGAAATCACGTGCAGCACAGGTTTTTACACGCAAGAGATGCAGCCGTGTGCATTGAAGGTACAGGAAGCGCATTTGAATTCTGTAGTTTCACATCCACGCTCATTCCCACCATTGAAAAGTTTGTTAGCTGCCCACCTACTGTAGGCAACATTGGTTCCATTCCAAACCTCAGTGGGCTGCCTTGCTTGTTACTGCCTACATACTGTAGGCAGCCGCCTTCTAAGGCAACATCCTAATTGAAATAGAAGCTCATGAGATCGATTTGCAATGCTCTACAAAGACAGCAAATAGTGCTCCTCACACAAAGCACATGAAGATTTGACTTTGCAATTGGTTTCAGTAGAGTTTGGGTTTAGCATATTGCTATGGTAACTGCGAGATTTCCTCATTTGCATTTATGCATTTGGCAAAGGCTTGCATCTGAAACGGCGTACAGTGCGTTCAAGCTACACATTTCTTGGTAACAAAACCCATGACATGTTGGTAGCATTATATGATTGCTTCTCTCCAAAGTATACATGCAAAGCTGCTACTATAAAATATAGATAATTACAGTATTATTTTTGGATTTGTTAAATACATTTACATGTGCATATACATGAATACATTATTAAATTATCAAAATAGATTTTAATGGTGCTATGCTGCACACCATAAACAATTATACAAATTCTGGGAAATAATATATACACATGTAAAAACATGTATTTATATATGTTTTTATGTACACACACACACACACGCATGTATACAAACACTTGGCAGTTAACAGCAGCATAATTGTATTCATATTTCTACTTTTTTTGTTTACATTACTTTTAAATTTGAATTAGAATTTTGTATCCTGTGTGGAACCTCAATTCAAATCCAGGAATTCAAGCATTTATTCTGAATAGTAGCTCACAAGGTTCTGGACTTGGGTGTTCTGTCTTCATGACCTCACAATCTTCTTCATGGTCTCTCACTCGCCTCCACTTCTCTCTTTTTCCCCGACAGACGTGTCCATTCTGCGTATTCCTCCTCCCGGCTGCAGACACATGCGGCGTGGCAGTAATAAGAGAGTGTGTCTGAGAAATGACAGGGTTAGAGCTCACTAATGCACTCAGAGTTGCGCCCTTCCAAAACCGCAAACCCACCAGAAAGAGAGACAGACAGATAAAGAGAGAGTCCACACCACTCTATACCTGATTGAGGTAATAGGTCTGTGTAATTGTTCAGATTGTCACTTGCCCTTTCCAGCAGAAGTAAGTGGTTGGAAAAGAGAGGGAAACGGCTGTGGGGTGTGCCCTCGCCTCCCACTGAGGAGCACAGGCTGATATTTTAAACTTTAAAGAAAAATACTCTCCCCTCTCCAAAGACAAAAGAAGCACAGAAATAACCCACTTGAAAGGATCTTAAAAGCCAATTTGGTGGGTGTGAGCGATTCACCGAAGTTTCACCGAATTTTTGAGCTTTTACAAGCCATTATTTTAAATGATTTTGAGACGTTATTAGTTTGGACACATTTTTTACTGCATTGAGGTGGTCATCTTTAAATAATGAAAGATTATTCATCATAAAATCTCCAGTACATTAATCCTGACAGAAATCCATGTTTTTGCATTTATATTTTTAAACCTGTATTTATAAAAATCTGGAAAGATTGCTCATCAGTTACAACATTTGCTGTTAATACTGAAACCTTTATTAATCAATGTAAAAATGTTGGAATAAGTATCATTTGTTGCAATACCATAAAATATAAGATCCATTGTTATAAATCTGTCTTGACTCGGGTGTTAAATCAACTCAAGTGGTTTATATTATGGCTAATAATGAACTGGTGACCAGCATATGTTGTGTTTTGGACACTGGCTTCTTGGCAAGCAAAACCTTCAAGGCTTATTTGGTTATCGGTTTTCAACAGGAAGTGGGTTTTATTTTGCAATAGGAACATGATCAGAAAGTGATGCGAGAGACATAAAGGAAGCACAGATATGGAATAAATTGGTTGCCTGGGACAACAGCTATTCTAATTAGCGTCACTATACAGGTATATATGGAATACTGCCAATAAGGATGAGAAAGAATTAATTATTTAGAGAACCTTGTTATAAACCCAGATATCATTTGCTGTTGATTTGAAAACAATGCTAACATTAGCTAATACTGATGTGGCCTCAGATATATCTACATTTATTCATTTATCTAGACTCAGTGCTGTGATGAGGTCTGTCACGTTCAGGGATATTTTTCTGTCCTTCTATCATTAGTTCAGTTTTCCTCAGGGAGGATCTCAGTGGCTGCTAATTGCTCTGGGAGTATTTTTTTCATACCCTGAACCCTTTGGGTTTAATAGTCACCAACAAGTAAGACTTTAACTGTATCACTTGTTGGTCCTGGTGTGTCTCTTCCTGTGGGGGCTTGAAGTCTTTGTGTGTGCAGTTGAAAGTGTTTGATGGTAAATAACAGGGTGGTCCCTGTGAGGAATTGGTTGTGTATTGTTGACAGAGGTTCTTACCAGAAGTGGTTTACCTGCTCAATTGGAACAGAGAAGGAAAACAAAAAAGCAAGTAAACTTTGGTCCCTGAGTGATAAGGTTTGAGTTAAAAGAATGGTTCACCCAAAAAAGGCGATTTTGTCTTCATTTACCCTCCTCATGTCATTCTGACCCTGTATTTATTTCAGACAAACAAACAGATTGTCCAGGCTGCACTTTTTTTATTCAGTGAATCACATGGATATTCTCAAAAATGGTGGGAAAAAGTAAATCTGTGGTAATCGGTAATTTTTGCAAGTGTATATTCAGGTAGTTATTTTGCAGTTTGGAGCCAATGTTTGCTTAATGCTTTAGTCGTTTTTACTCATCTGCATTGATTATCACAAATTTTCTGAATGAGCTGGTTTGAGCAGTTCTCAGTGCAGTTAGCAGAGGATGTAATAATGTTAAGAAGTTATACTCACACTGGTGCGTTTCTTATAGGCTGACAACTATCATCAGCTTATGATGAACAGATGTCTTCATTTAGTAAACAGGTTTGTGTTGTGTCAAACGCTGTAACACGCCTCTATAGAAACACAAGCAAACTCTCATAACTCGCTCAGCATGTGGTAAATATCCCATCATGCCCTTGAGTGTGTTTGCTTTTCTCTCTCAGTCGCAGACGCCACCACGTCTCTGTTCCAGTACGGTGGATCCCGACCACATCATTCATTAGACGGGGGTCAGTGAGAGGAGATCAGACAGCACAGGCAAATAAAACCACTGACATGTTCATCAGATCACCAGTCAGACGCTTGATTAATGCCTTTAGTTCTTTAATTAGCAACAGCACCAAACCGTGACTTAAACGCCACAAACTAATCATTAAAAATGAGAGGAGAATAAATCACAGGCTCACTCTTGTTTTCATTTATATTTATTTCTTTCTTTCTTAAGTGGGCGTTTATGTTGCCTGTGCGTGCCCATTAAAAAGATGTTGGCTGTCTGTATTAACAAGGGAACAAGCCATCAGTTGTCACTGTTTGGTTAATTGTTTGCTTTGCTTCATTTTTGAAGGTGGACGTTCTGACATGACAGAGTGTTTCAGTATTTACGCTTGTGTAACACTTTTATACAAAGCTGCATATGGTGCATTCAAGGTATGCTGTTTTTAGTTCACCTGTTCCCTCGTAATCGAACCCCTGATCTTGGTGTTGCGAGCACCATGCCCTATCACTTGAACTGCAGGAACACTAATAGCAACTTCAGTTTCCTGTATGAACTGTTAATGCTTATAATCTCTTCACTGTCTGGGTTGTGTCTGAATGACACATTTAGTGCCCTAACCTTTATCTTTGGTGCGTTGTGATAAAACCCAGTGTGTGTTACAAACACCTTTATAAGGATATAGAATCTTATTTCCAAGCTTTTGTTTACAAGCACTCAGCCTTCTTCAGTTTGCCATTTTTTTTATTCATAAACATTGTGGACCTTTTAAAATATTTCTTTATTTAACCATTTCAACCTGCCCAACACAATACATTTGCCTTTATTATATTAATAACACAAAGAGATAACTTTGGGGTGAGATCTATTTTTGACCAATGACTGATGTGGTGAGTATTTGGGGGAACCAATCATTATTTAAAGAAATGGGTTTGTTTTGCATATCACTTGCATATCTAAATAATGTCTAATTTTGTCCTGAAAATTGTGCTATTAGTAGGTTGACCGAATGCCTTGACCTGTTCCTTAAATCACGCTTTTGGCTTCTAACACAGCTTTGAGAAACAAGAATTTGATTGACAGGTGCTAATGGGGTCAAAGGTTACAGGAAAGTACATTAGGGCCCTCTGCCCGAGATGACCCCAACACACTTCCTGTCAATGCTGACGGTCAGCATGATGCATTTCTCCTACCTGATACATCTGAGCAACTGACCCTCCCTACGGACACCAACCCCACCTCCCCCACCAATTGCTTCATACTATACATAGCTACTGTGACTGCTACACACCTCACAAGTAAATTAAAACTCAGTTTTTTCCCCCTCACTCCTGCTACACACCGTTTGTTATAGTTTTTAATTAATGTCCATGTCTGTGTGCTTTGATAGGTGTATGAAATCAACGAAGCCTCCAATTCGCTAAATAACATCTTCTGTGTGAACACAACCATCCAAGTGAAGCCTAATATGTCACATACAATTAATTACCGCATTTATTGGACACACACGTTAATGTGGCTTGTGCAAGTCATTATCCCTCTACCAGCCACATTTACACTCACATCAGCTACATATTTGTAATTAATGTCGTGTAAAACAAATACACACACCAGCGAATGCACGTAGATGACTAATGATCATTCTCAAATCCAGACACCAGATACATTTAGCGATTTTCTTGACAGAAATTCATCAGTTCTAGCACATCCACTCTAATGGTCTTTTAATGCTCGAATCGGAAGCCATTTCTGTCAGAGTAAATGCCTCCCTTGAGTCTCGCAGCTAGTTGGCAAGTGAAATAACGTTCTGTTATGTGGCACTTTCTTGTTGCGAGAAGTAAAGACTTGTTTTACTCGTCATTAGCTAACATTTGCGTTTATGTAAAAGGCTGTTTATTTTATCCTGAAATGTTTTTCCTTAAGTGTTGTTCCTGTCAGTTTTAGGTGGAGTTCCTACATGATCCATCTCTGAATTTTGTCATACATTTTAAATCATTTTTATTTGTTGTGTTTGTTGTTGTGTACATATGTGAGTTTGCATCTCGCTTAAATATGTGTTATACTAATTTTAAATCTCACGTGTGTTACATTTAAAGACAGCTTGCAAGTCTAAAATGATGTAATTTAAAAAATTATCCAGTGACATAATTCCATGTCTTTGTGCTTCATAAATTTGATGGGTCACAGCCCAAAAATTGGATGCAATCTGTTCTGACAGGATAAACATTACAAACAAAAGACTATAATTTAACTAACATAGTTAACATAGCAAAATAATAGACCTGTCATCCTTTAAAGAGAGGAGAAACCACATATTTTGTTGATGTAAAAGGCCCTGTGTGCAGTCTGTCTGTTCCAAATGTTTGTGTCAATTCACTTTTTTTCACTGTTTTTCATATAGAATGTATGTGCCTCGTGTTATGTAAGTAAATCAGACTTCTGATGTTCCCATTATAGAAATGTATGTAAACTTTACTAATAATGTTTTATATCTGTAGATCTTTATAGTAAGTGCATTTCAGTGTTGTTGTTTTTTGTTAACTTTTGTTTACTAAACAATTTTAGCCCTGTGCTGGAATATAAATCTGGGTCAATGAGCCCAAGCATTGGATCAGCACTGTCCTGTGAGAGTGTGTGAACTCTGTGTGTTTTTTTTCTCTGTTTCTGTAGGGAACACACATTCAGACTGACATGGAGTGTTCGGGCGAGGTGGCCGCCTGCCATGAATCTGAGCCTTTCAATCTCAGGTAAGCATTTCTGTCACACGTTTTATCCTGTTTTCATATCATATAACATGTTGTATATATATATCCTTAGCTAACAATCCCAGTTTCCTGTTCCTCATCGAAAAGATCAAGGCTGTGTGGCATTTGCATATAAAATGATTATTCATTAAGCAGTTTGGGAAAGCAGAGGGGAAGGGCTCACACAACACAAACAAACACATGCATTAATCAAGGAGAGCGCTGACTAATGAGTCAGTCTGGGAATTGAAAGTCTCTCTTCAGCCTTCTCTGAATCCCACAGCACAAGTGAACGTCAAAGCGGGCACACGCCCGGCCTTCAGTCTATTTCACCCACGCTCCTGAAACACTCTCTGCTCCCGTAAACCGGAACACGCATTACAGACAGCATCACAGTGGTGTGAACAGCAGTGTGGGGTGCTTTAAAATATATCAAATTTATTTTATTGTCTATATATATTTATTTTTACATTTGTCCCCCGAGTGGATGGTATCAGGCGGGCTTGAGGGCAATACTTTGCTACATTAAACTGATGTATTTCTCTGAAGATATCATTATGGTTAGAGAGAGAGTTTTCCCAAAATTGAGAATTGTGTCAGCTTCACCCTCATGCTGTTTTAAACCTGTATGACTTTCTGTCATTTGTACAAAGCAGGATGAGTTA
>JBAJNP010001759.1:0-56244 GCA_036877545.1 Yasuhikotakia modesta | reverse complement strand
GCTATCGAAGCATCCTGGGCCTCCATAACACCTCAGCAGTGCCACAGGCTGATTGCCTCCATGCCACGCCGCATTGAAGCAGTCATTTCAGCTAAAGGATTTCCGACCAAGTATTGAGTGCATAACTGAACATAATTATTTGAAGGTTGACTTTTTTTGTATTAAAAACATTTTTCTTTTATTGATCGGATGAAATATGCTAATTTTTTGAGATTTTTTTAATTTTTGAGAATTTTGGGTTTTCATGAGCTGTATGCCAAAATCATCAATATTAAAACAATTAAAAGGCTTGAACTACTTCAGTTGTGTGTAATGAATCTAAAATATATGAAAGTCTAATGTTTATCAGTACATTACAGAAAATAATGAACTTTATCACAATATGCTAATTTTCTGAAAGGTACCTGTATATGTAAATATGTATGCTAGCATAATTTCTTCAGTGTATTTGATATATTATTATATTGTTGTAGTGCATCAAATACCACATGGCAGTTTTGTATTCTTGTTCCATCTTTTAAACTCTCACCATAGTCTTTGATTCTAATTCAGAAAGGAGTTTTCCCCAGTGACATCTTCTATTTTTAGCTTTCAGAAACAATTTGTAATTATTTCAGACAATTTTCAGAGGAAGTGACCCCCTCCTTTGGAAAGAGTGCAATGTTTCAGCAGCATGTTTTGGTCGGATGGTCACATGATGATGTACCTGTGACCTTAATGACAGTTCGGTGCCTTTCCTCACTGGTGCCGGGCTGGATTTCCCACGTTGGCCCCAGACGAAGGCGGGAGGACAAGTAATGACTTTTTAATCCTAAACTGACCGTGCTGCACATTGCATGTAGTGTTCAGGAGAAAGTTCTATCCACCTATCCATTATTCTGGGGCGAGTTTCCCTGTAACCTGAATCAGTGGAAAAATAATGATCCCAGCTCGTCTACTGTATAGGCGTTACACCGCAACAATGGCGGGCTTTCTCTTGGCCCAGACCACTGCCTGCCTTTGATGCCGCACTGCAATAGTCCACAGCCACAGGCTATTTCCCCCCTCCCTTGTGTTTCTCAGGGTTTCAATGCTACCTCTGTCTGCCCTGTTTGTTTTCAGCTAATTGCCTGGAGCTCTAATAAGTTGGTGATGATGTACGGGCAGCGCCGATGACCCCTGCCAAAAGAAATATTATGTCGTCCTAAACTTACAGAGGGGTAGGTCTTTATCAGTTTAAACATTTCTGAGCCCCTCTGGTTTTAAATGTGTGGGTCAGTATGTGCTAAAGATGGGTCATGGGGAGCCTGTAATTACAATATTATGCAAGGTATTTAGGGGCAGAGTGGAAGAACTTAAGATCTAAGCGAACCTGGAAGAGAAGAGACCCTCAGACAGACCGACACTCAGATTGACACTGTCGCCATGTCCTGGAACAGTAGCTCGCTCATTATTATGTCTCGCTGGATTGATGTCCTGATGAATGGATGAATTGAGTTCCCTTTAAAGTTATCAAACAGCCTTTATTATGGAGCCATTAAAGGCTAATTGTTTATGTTCTGTGGTCATTTTCAGACTCTGCATAGATTTTGTGTTACTGATTCAAAGAAAAATATCATGTGTGGAGACGTCCATCGACACAGATGAAACATCCCACTTAAATTCTATTCCGCTAGTTCTCTACTAGTGAGTCGTGACCCATATGTGGATCTAAGGCCCTGTCTGAAAGCAGGAAAGAAGCAATGCTGAATGCAAATAATGCAATTTTTACCTTTACATTTTTTTACACAATGGAGTTGCTTTCGTTTTTTCTTTTAATATTAAACATGTTGTGACACCAGCTCATTTCATTTCTAAACGTAGTAAATACTTTAAATAAATAAATGTATCTTTTTATGCTTAATGGTCTTCGTACTGTATTGGGTTGCCACTCAATGTCCAACATAAAATCTAGGCTCTGAAACTAAACTGGTTGAAAATCTCTACTCAATTGTTTCACCATAACATGTTAACACTTCAAACACTCAACTGGCCGCCTGTGGCTCATACATTTTTATTGCATGTGTTGCAGGGTATTTATTTTTTCCACACTGAAGAATGTTTGATTTCTCTGTCTTTTATTTTGTTGAACGACAGACAGCATTTAAAGCCACAAAGCCATTTTACCTGCATTAGTACACAATGAATAATTTATAAATCCCAATTATTTGGTATCATATATGCAAAGGCTGTGACTGAAGGCATACAGAACGCATTAAGGGTGCTTAACCCATAAAAGGAAATAGAAGGTCACATCTGACACTCAAGACACATTTTTCCTTTCCGCTGTCTCATACATATACTGATCGTCTGTGCTGAATGTTGCATTTGTTGTTCTCTTTTACTAGTATTCTGATGATAACTATGGTTTCTGTAGTTAAACTATAAGGACCTATATAAACTTCAGTATAAGGGTCTTTCATACTGCACCAGCTTTTATTAATTATTTGTATTTTTAAGACTATTATTTTTATCTATTTTTGTACACACATCCATACAACTGTTTTCACTCAGCTACAAAATGAATCCCCCAGTTAAAGTCATTCAAATTGTCTAAACCAGATTTTATGATAATTTCTTCTTTTCAAGCCCAGTAAGTGAGTTTTGGGTTTGTGTGGTGTCCCCGGGGAAGGACTGTCCGTCGTGCTAGTCACCATCTCGCACTAATCCTGTCTTAGAAGGTTTTCTGTTAACATGGATAAGCATTGGCTTGCTATCGCAGGCTAGTAAGCTAAGCTTATGTACAGAATGCCATTGAGGAAGGCGCAGCCTGAAGCTATTGGCCACTGCAAATGTCCATATAATTTAGCAGTCTAAATATTTAGGAATTTACAGTGGTTTAATCTGGGGACCAACACGGTCATGTTCCCTGATAAGAGAGTCTTATTTGGATCAAAATTGACATGTTATTGGTGTGGAACTGTGATCTGGTTTGCCTCTGACAAAACCATTAACTAACCTACTGTAGATTCAGCCTGGGATTACAGGCCTGAAAATGCTGTTTTTTTTTTAATCAAAAATCTTTTCAAACTGACAAGAATAATTTTTTATGTCATCATTTTACATTATGCAGGGTAAGATAGAAATAATTATATTAAAATTGTAATAATAATAAATAGACTGATTATTTTTACTTTTTTAAGTAAAGGTTATGTATATCTATATATTTTTCTTTTTATGTTTTATGTTTCATTGTTTTGTTTCAATTCTGGATATTAAACTATTATTTGTGTTTGATAAACTAAACAAGGAGTAAAGGTAAAAGACTTCATCAGGCATTGTAAGTAGGATTTTTTTTTTTCAATTTGAATTATGTATCAAATTTGTGACATAAAAAAACTGTTTTGTGTATTATTTAAAATAAATATATCATTTTTAAATTATGAAATTTACACATTCATTGTTTTTAATTTCACCTGTTGTAATAAATGTTATTAAACAATCACAATTTACAAAAATAATATGTCCACAAGGCAAAAGTTAAAGAAACCCCCATAAGTGGCCAGAAAATTTGTGTCCTCTTATTTACTGTTCATCTTGCAGAAGCAGTGAGAGGTTTTGACATCGTAAAGGTTAAAAGAGGTGGACATGTTCTTTAGATTTATTAAGTATGTGTTGTCCTCCTTCACTGCTCTCAGCTCTTAGAGTACAGTGTGTGTGTGGGTGTGAATACTTAACACGGTCATCCTGCCATTAACTCTGATGGTGTGAACAAATTTCACCAGATTTCACACATGCAGGTGAAGCTTTTATCACGTTGTGGTTTTCTTTAGCACCCAGTTCCTTTACACAGATATTTGTGGACATGTACTTAGTGGTGTGAGAAAGTCTTTAAACTATGCTTTTATCTTAAAGTGGCAAACCTCAGAACCTTGCGGTATTTGAGAGATTTAAGAAGCAAGTAATAAAATTATTACATCACAAGACCAGAAAAGTGTTATTTGTCAGTGGTTTAAATGTTTACATTTCTTAAACACAATGTTTTAAGATTCATAGATCACTCTGTATTGTCAGGCATTTCATAATTTATATTCACATAATTTGTATGTTCCCCAATTGTTAAAATTTCTCAAATATCAGTAATTTCAACATTTTCCTCAGTATGTCACCATTCTATTTATACACCATTCTGTATAACTTAGATAACTGTCAAATTAATTTGAAAACTATTCCAGGAAAACATAGTTTATCATAACAAGGTTACTGAGCTTAAATTACTAACATCATATTGGATCCCCGCTCATAATTCTATTGCTTTTAAATTATAAACACACATGTATGAGTGCAAAAACACTCAATCACAAGGTGTCTGCGGATAGTCTAATCTCCTCGCTGCACTTTGGCTGACACTGAACTCACTCTTCTAAGATATCTGGGAATGTTTTATCAGAATGTCTGCTGTGGTTGCTAGTGTTTCTGGTGCTGGGATGAGCCTCCGAGCCTCACAGCCTGTCCTCTCAGGGGCCCTGCAGATCACTGTTGTGTTGATGAAATGTCTAATTTACTTTGAAAGTGACATTCACTAATCAGATTTTATTTATTTACTCAGACTTGTTAACAAAAAGCATGTGAAAGTTATAAGGTTTACATTATGGTTTAGCAGATATCTGAAAGGCCAAAAGGTTATTGGAATGGTTAAGAATCAAGAATCTGTTCTTAATCAGAAGTGGTTTAATTTTAAAATACTGGAATGGAATGATTTTCATGTCATTGGATTATATTACCCAACAGTTCTCAAACATTTACATTCGTCTTCCAAAAAGTTATTCAACACCATACCAAAATAACAACAGTTTGTCCTGCAACTGAATCTGTAGCACCAGAGCCAAACTCACACACTGTCAGGCAGAGTGATTCTCCACCAATATGTTATGTCTAATTACTGCATACTTGTTCATCCGACAATGTGCAGTTAAAGAATTAAAGAATCACTTAGAATTCCAATTTCTTCTCACTGGACATCAATAGATTTGCGGTAAATAAGGGAAGCAAACTTTTAACCTAAATTGTGAATTATGGGTATATTGTAAGTTATATGACTACATAGTTGGAAATAGTTGCAGGGTTTATTTTAAAAGGGTTATTCCTCTAAGCTAAATTGAGAATGCAGAGTTCTGTTTCGCATAAGCAAGCTTTGTCATTTGAATTCCCATTAAGATGTTGGTTCAAAGCTCAGACATCTGGAAAGCTTGTTGCACACACTATTAGGAAGAAAAAGTGTGCATAAACAGCTTCTGACTGGATTGCACATGTTAAGGGAGCAAAAGGTAATTTCCCATCATATAAGGTCTGAGACCACACTGAGAATCTGTGTTTTGCTTGCTTCCTATGAAGCACACAACATGCTCTTTGAAATATCCTATAAAAAATATAGCTTGTTACACTATCAATATGAACAGTATCAAACAGACCTTTTTCCTCTCATAACTATTTTTGTGACTTAATTTGTTCAATGCAGTTGTTAGTTTGGCCGAACTCACCAGTTAATTTCCTTTTACAAAGCAAACAAACAAAAAAGGATGCTATTTGCATTGCATTGCTGCCATGGAGCTTGCCAAAAAATTTCACATTAGTTTCAGCTGACTGTGTAAATTATTTCTGAAATTGATGAACTTGGTAATATAAATAAAGGTCAAATCACAATTTCCAGATGTGCGGTGAGCTCAGATGCGGCCAGCTCATTTGGAAATGAAAATAGCACTCCCCGCACTGTTGATTCAGGCAACACGCTCAAAGAACTGAGAACTAATTCAGCGTTCAGCTGCCCAGCGACACAGATACGTCTGTTTTCAGTCAGCCCAACAATGACAATGCATGATTCTTGTTACCCTCTAATACGCAAAGTTGAATGACGCAAAAGTTAAAAACCCTTGAGTGGAAAAGCGTCACTTCCTTTCATGTTGTTGCAACTGTTGTTGTGGGGGTGAGGAGAAAGTACAAAAATCAGCATTGGGGAAGAAACAAGATGGACATGAAAGATGGTCTAAATTGCAGTGAGAAATGCTCTTGTCGTGGGACTAATGGAAACGCTTGTGCGTGTAGCCATGAGAGGGAGATGACTGCATTATCACAGCCCAGCAGATGTGGCCGGCAGCCATGCTGCTCCGAGAGAGAGGGAGAGAGTGATGAGCTCACCCGTCCTGGCTTCAGCCACTGGCAAGCCCCCCGGGGAGATCCACCTGCATAATCTGTGTCAACAGGTTCCAAATGGCCTGAAGAACAGAGCAAAAGAAAAAAAAGAATTAGGAAAACACTTACAAAGTAACTCACAGCTTCAATTACAGAAGTCTAGGCTGACCTCCATCACGTCCTCATTCATGCAGCGCAGAATCATTTGTTGCGTCTGGGAGGATCAGCGCACTCAGTCAAATTAAAGAAAGTAGGTAACAGAAACAGAAAAACAGGAGTGTGTCTCATTCTGTGTTAGTGGCTAAAGTGAGCATCTTTGGTCAGGAGCATTTGATGTAGGTCTTGTGTGTTTAGATTAAGATTAAATACCAATTAATATTTTTTGTGCCTTTTGTTTTGCAGTCCATACATATAAAACATATACTGCATTTTTTGGTACACAAAATATATTTAATATATTTTATAATATAACTGTTCAAAACAAATATGTAAATGTAGCATTAATGCGAAAATTCAGTTAAATACTTTATCAATGTCAAAAAAATTATATTACTAAAGTATTTTAATCTTACCTTTGTTTATATATTTATAATGTATTCAAAGTCTAAAATCAGATTAAATTGATTTAGATTCTAAATTCTAGAAAGAAAGTCTGACTAGAAGTCTGTGCATATAAACAAAGTAGATTTATTTGTTTGCCAACAGATGTTACAGGTGTAATATTAAGGCATGTAACACAATGTTGGCCTTTGTTTTCTTTAGCTTTTGGGGTTGAGCTTGTTGTTTTCTTCCTGACTTGGAGCAGCTGGATCCTGCGAGCTTTCCAGTATCTGTGCTGGATTGATTTGATGGTAGATGTTTCCACTAACACTTCCTGAGGGCAGAAGTCTAAGTATGTGTGTGTGTTAGTGTGCATACGTGCTGTTATGCCTTAAGGATGACAAAGCAAAGCTCTAACTTGGTTGAAGACCAAGCAGATTTTCACTCTTTCTAATATATCAGACACAGTTTCAGAACAAAATCAAGCCATATTTCTTGTTTGATAAAAAACTGGCAAGATTAAACAAGTCTTGTTGAGGTTTATTGAAAGCTGCTAAAAGGCACAACCAACAAACTTGGGGCAACAAAGCAATGGAGGAAGTAAACAAACTGACCTATTCATCTGCTCCAGCCTGTCTTTACTGAAGTCATCTATTTATAATAAGTCTGGCTGATAAATGTTTTAATAAATGCGCTGCATAATTCATCGTCGTCAGCCTAGTTTTAATTGACTTATACGAGTGTTGTAGAGAAGATCAAAGTGCTGATTAAAGCGATGTATACATCGCTGTCCGAAGCTCCTACTCAGACACCAACTTCTGAGAGATCAGAGAGGAAGTCTGGACTGAGACCTTCAATTATTCACCAAGCTAATTAATTAACTGATTGATTATTTGATTATTCCAAACATTGTTGATGCTGAGATCTCACTTTTCCAAGGGCACAACTGGAAATCACTTCCTGTTCAGCTGCCTAACAGAAACAGTTCACATCAAGAACTAATATAATGTCATTTTCTTGCTGTTATGACTACACATTATATTTTTTCTTCAGAAAAAACAAACGAGAAATTCAGTTTTTATGTGACAAAAATGGGATTTAATCTGCCAACCTCCAAAATAATAAAAAGGACCATAAAATTACAGTAAGTACGGTACAGTAAAATGTAACTTAATATAACTTGATGTAATATTCCAGGGTTTGTAAAGCCTATGATAGGCTTAAAAGCATGAGTTACCTCAGATTCATAAGCCAAGTACATTGTTAATTTAACTACAAACAAAAAAGTATCTTTGAGAATTAAGTATTGTGGAGAAAAAGTTTTAAAAACAGGACATTACTCTTTAACTCTCAATGTTTACGTCTGGTCATTCCAGCTGGGTCACACTTTCACATCTTAATTTCAAAATAACTTTATTTAAAATGATTGTATAATAAACTGGATATTGAACCATCGTTTTTTCATATGCAAATCAAGGCAAAAAAAACAAAGCAAACATACCTTAATTCATCAGTTCTGTCTGTTTGGAAAACAAAAGCCCGGATATTCCCATTTTGTGAAGTAATGCAGGGTGAGAGGTAACTTTTTTGTGTGTTAAATAAGCACCCACACATTAAAACTGCAGCTGATTTCTGAAATAAATCATGAAAAGTTTGTAAAATTGTCAGTAAGTGTCAGAACAGAAGCATTTAGATAAGAAAAACATGAGACAGGAGAACTGAGACAGGACTGTTTCATAGAACAGTCTTAATTAGAGAAATAATCCCTAACGTTAACAACGGGGCTTACTATTGGTCAGCCCATTAAAGTAATCAAAATAAAAGCTGTTCTCATTCCATCAAACATTTATTCTAAAATGACCTTTAATTAGCTTGTCTTACAATGTGACAGCACCTTGTACGGTTTGTTTCTGCTGGAGCTTTAGAGTCCCACCAGGCAGCAGCTGAAATAAGATTGAGTTATCGTAGTTGCTGATGTCATTGCCCAAGTAAGTGATGACACGTGACCTGTGTGGCACAGAGCTGAGAGCAAGGCTTTGGCTGAGATCACACAAGCTCTTTTACACCAGAGTTTGATGTTTAACACCCTGCATTGTGTGAAGCCTGGTGTCTTCCATCAACAGTGACAATGGTTGATTACTGAGCGCCAGCTTCCTGGAATTAAGATAGAACCACTGTGGAAAATGTTTATCTCAGTCATAAATCAATTTGCTTGGGTTGTTTAACACCTTAGGATGTTTGCAAAGACACAAAAAAACATTTAGGTCCTGCAAAATTTTGACTCACACAGAGGGGCCCTATCAGTTGCAAGGAAGACTTGTAAAGAAGGCTAATTGATTATTGTGCATTTTGTCAAGTAAGGTACAAATTAAATTGCCTGTGCCAACACATACTTAAGTTGAGAATCTTGAGGTAGAAACAATGTGTCTTTGTATGAGCATGCACCTATTAAAAGAAGCTCGTCATACAGGTGGTTCAGGGTGTTGCCTGAGGCTCACATCAAACACTTTTTAAATGCTATTTCATGTCTTTGCTTGCCCGTATCATTTTAGCTTGTGTAAATTTGCACTCATTTATTCACAAGTATTACACTGTGAAGAATTAGAGAGTCAACTTAACTTAAAATAGGTAAATAATTCAAACTTTTAGTAACATTTATGTAAAGCTAAATAAAAAACATGAGTATGTGATCAAGTGAACTAGGGTTACCATATTATCAGGTTTATACTGCAGGTTTGTACTGCAGCATGTATAATTTCTCTGGAAAGAATTGCATTTAATGAAATAATTCATGGGTAATTTGTGATCAGGAGATAAATATAATGTGTCTTCTTAGTAAATATTTGGTGCAGTTTGCAATTGTTGCACTGTGTTTATGTAGCAGACATTTTTATTTAACTGTTATTTAATTAAATGTTTAAACAATGACACTTTATGTTGACTTTCATTTATAACATTACCATGGTATTTCAGGGTGTGTTTCCTGCTTGTGTGTTAAAAATTAAGGTAAATAAACTGAACATTGTAGCATTGCTCTGTGGCTTCTCTTCTGCCCATTTTGGCCTTTTGATCAAGTGTCTGCAGTCGAACTCAGTGGGTGTGGAATCGACATCGTTCTGTTCCCCCCTTCAGTTTATCCCAGGAGAACCATTCAAAGCTGCATTAATTATTACACACCTGAACAATACCAGTGGCTTCCAGGGCCAGTTGCCTATACATCACAGGAAGTCAAGAACATTTCATTCAGACGATGTAATGGTTTGACCTTTCTACCTTTGAAAAACAGAAAGGTAGATGGAGAAAGGGGCGAGAGTAAAGACAGAGATTGCGAAGGCGAGAAATGCTGAGTCCTGTGTTAAAGCACAACATCCTGTGCCAACACTTCTGGTTGGTAATTGCCATGTAATGAAGTTATCAATGTTTTGTTGAATTTAAAGGCCTGATATCCCTTGGCTCCTGAGCCCAACATCCTCTCCAACCTGCTTCGCTTTTGTTGGCCTTCACAAAAGAAACACAGGCAATATGTGAAGGGTCATTAATTTCCCTCCTTTCTTGTTGTCCTGTTTTCTTTAGATTTTTTCCCTCCTTCCTTTACTATCTATTATACCAACCTCCCCCCTCAGGGTGAAATGTAAGCTTTCATTTTGGACCCCATTCTGTTAAATTGACACTGTTGAGGTAAATGCATTAATAGTCTCTTTTTTAAATTTTTAAGTACCCATGCTTACACATCTGAGAACAAAGCTAATGCATAATCAACTAGGGGCCCAAAACCCTGCCCTGCGGTGTCCCACAACATTGAGGCGGAATCAAGCCTAATTGGTAGTGTGTGGATGGTTATGGTCCTGAGGTCCTTATCCCACAAACATGCTGCCCACCCTTGGGCTCTCCTGCTGGGGCCGCATGACCCTGAGCAAGCCCTTATGGTACCTTACCTGACCCCAGAGCACCAGGAGGAGCAGCCTTTGCCCTCTCTATCTCAAACCCCACCACTGAATGTCAGGAGGTGCTCTGGATAAAATCAATAGCTATAAACAGCAAGGTAATAAATTACTGTTTGTGGGGGCTTCAGACAAATTGGAAGCCAGCAGGAAATCTGTGAAAATGGTCTTCATGTTTTAACTCTTGTTTCCCATTAGCCGCTCTAGGGCAGTAAATCGTCTTGAGTGAATTCATTTATGCATGCAAAAGCCACTTGATCTGAAGCTCTGCATAAGTCATTGCCACTGTGGCTAAAATAAAGACTCTCAGGAACAGTGCTAAAGAGGATTTTTGTCATTTCAGGGTCTTTGAGGTCCACAAGATGAGCCAAAGCAAATTTTCATAGTACTGCTGTGTAGTGTATTAAATTCAAAATGGACAAAACTATTGTTTATTATTTAAAAATAATAAATTATTTGCTGGCTAAAACCAAAATAAATAATAGTATAAAATAAAATATAGTGTATAAATATAGAAATAAAATAAATATAGTGACAAACACTATATGCTTGTTTTCTGAAAACCCATGCAATATTCTGGGATTGTATTCCAGATCATGGATAAGATCAAATCATCAACAAATGGAAAAGTTCATCAGTATATTCACATTGCAATTCACTCTTTGGTGTATCTGCCTGCTCTTCTCTCTCAACTCCCCCTCCCAAACCTGACCATAACTCAGCCATGCGGAGAGAGTCCGTGATGGAGTTTGGGCAGATGCACTGGGGTGAGTAATTAACTAGAATTAAGTCATTTAAATGTCCCAGCTGTGTCCATGAATATGTGTCTGCCCTGTGCTGAAGGAACGCAAGCCGGCAATCCAACTACTTCAGTCCAGCTGATAAGGAGGTGACAAAGGATTGGTACACGTCACTGGAAGCCCAAAACACTGAAAACAAATCACCTCATCCTAGTTTAATTCAAGAGTCCAATCCAGTTGTACATCAACTATTGCAGGCACTTTGGAAGGTTAATTATTAAATGCTCTTTTGAAAAAAAAAATTAAACAAAGTGACATTGGAATTATGAATTTTGAAACAATTGAGGCAATTTATCTAACAATTTAGACTGGTAACTGTCTTAGTGAACCCATTCACAACTTTAAATAAGTGTCTTTGTTTAACTAGATTTTTGTTATCTTGCTTTTAAACATTAAGATTACAGAAAATGAATGTTACTAGTTTTTATTGTTTACGTAAACAGATCTTTTCTCTCATAAAACAGGCTGCATAAATAGACAGACTCAGGGAAGCTGGAATTCTGTGATTTACTCATCATCCTATTAAAGAGATATAGTTGCTGCAAGACCAACAACTGTCTGTTAGGCAGACCACAAAAAATATGTACAACGTGCAGGTGTGGGAGGATGAGAGGCTTTTGAAATATGAGATGTGGGTTTGATGAATTGTCTGAAAATGATTACTTGACTGTCAGCGGGTTCGTGTCTATGAACACCTTGCCTCTTTTCTCACTACACAGGAATGCAGTGTGCCTGTCTCTCTCCAGGCACTTCATAATCTCCTCCCAAGTAGGACAAGAGTAATCGCTAATAATACCTATTAGCTAATCAGCTGATTCCCATGAACCATTTTTATCCTTCTCTGAAAGCTTGTTACAAAATAAATAAATCCTTTCAAACTCGTTGGACAACATCCACAGCCTTTGTTTACTTAAAAACAATAATTTGCAGGCATAGAACCCTACCACAAGGTCTGTAGTGTTACCTTCAACAAATGTGCAGCTAGCAGCAATTAAAGCTTTACTTTATGCCCCTATCTGTGGGTGTCTTAGTAAACAATGAGGTATTGACAGAACAGAGCACAGATAAGCAAAAAAAGAAGTGAAAAAATATGGAGAGATATAACACTGATTCTTGGCATTCAGTCCTTGGGACATACTTAGCAAAGGTCTCCTAGCATGGATCTCAGGGTGGACAGGGAAAGATGGAGATGAATTTTGCCTCCAAAATTTAAAATGATATGTGATAGAGGTTTTGCTGGGGGAGTTGTCTGAGGCAGCCAGTTTTAAAAAACACTTATTATAGTTTCACTTACACAACCTCCCTCATAGTACAGCCTTGAGGCAAGTAGATATTAATCAACGTGATAATTACAGTATTTGTGGAGTCATGTCTCTCAGGTGTTTAGTGAAAACAGCATTACATTTTCTATCCAGACACGTTTTTGAAAATTAGGTAGCTGTAGTTTAGATCATGCATTTAAAATTTGATCTAACACAATGATAAAGATATATATGATTCAGCGTGAATTGGATTAAATGGCCTCTTCATTCATCATGAAGAAAGTAGAAGAGCAGGCCAACAAACAACTAAGAAGCTTTTGTGGTATGACATCACCTACATATCATCGTCTGTGAAATAGCCAACTTCATTTCATGGAGGCAGCTGTAGAATGGCAAACTTTGATGCCAATACTTCTGGACTGTCCTGTCTTACAGCACTAGTGGTTGTTGAACTGTGACTTGAGCTTCTTAAAGCATCTATCTGCTCTTCACCTCCATCACTTGCCTATTTTAAGATATCGCACCATTCTCAACGCTTCTCTCCCGTCCACCAGATGAACGATGACAAGAACTATCTCTCCTTTTAACCTTTGCCGCCCTGCTCTGAAATTCTTATCGCAAGCCTCTTGAAGCATTTGAAAAAGATAATGGTCATTCACCGTTGAGACGTATCCTCTGGTGACTTAGCTCATATAAAAGACTCGTGGGAATGAGGGACCGCCCATATTATCTACAGAAGTCATGAAAGAACATCATATATAGATTGATTAATATCTCTTCATATTAGTATAGGCACTATATGGGTAATTCTAAAGGTAAGAACCAGGTGCGGCTTAACAGAAGGATGGAGATATCTGATGTTGTTAGTGAATCAATGACCTGTGTTGTTTGTTATCAGTGAAATAAACAGCAAAGTAATTTCAACACATAAAACACTGTATCTAGTAGTCACACAGGGAAATTTTCACGTCCATGGTTCTAAAGACACGGAATATATTCCAACTGGAGATTTGCATTGTGTTCTTATTTCTTTTATAAATCTCATTGGGACATGTTTTCATTTTTTATAATTGTTACAATTACATTATGCTGGTGAAAATGATTAAGAAAAAATGATTTAGATATGTTACATTACTTTTTATATTTTGACTGTTTCTTTAAAATAAAAAAAGTAAAGGAAGATACAGCAAAGTTTCAAGGCCAGGTACATGGCTACACTATAGCCATTGATGTGCCAAAAAGTACATTTTAAAATGCATTTGATTTACAATTTTTAACCCAATCTTTACTGTACTTATTGCTGTCTATATACTTTAGCAATTGGAACAACCTGCACACTTATCTGTGTTTTAAACGGAAAAGCTGTTAAACTTTTTTTTAAATTATAGTTGTGTTGTTACCGCAGTAAAGATTATTAAAAACTATGGGAGACCAGAACGTTGTGGTCAGAGCAGAGGAGAATTTATGCCAATGACCATGCCAAGGGTTCATCTGCAGATTTCTTCATGTGCTGGCTGATAAAAAATAGCGTGTCTGTAATTTTGAGGCCAACGTTTTGGTGTCTGGAATAAACAGTAGTGAATATAACTCACTGGCCTCCTCACATCCAAGAAGTACATACATACACGCATGAACAATTTCTTACCCACCTATTTAATTTCCTTTGGCCTTGTCTGTTTTGGCAAGCTAAAAATTTGATTGGTCAGCTGTGAGGTTTTCTTTTCTTCTTGTTGGATTTCAGACGTGCAAGCACAATGCAGCCTCCACCAGAAAGGAGAAGTTAGATTAGGTTAACGAGAGTTGTTTTTCCAAGGTCTCCCCGCGCTCTACGCCATTGTTATTGTAGGAAAGTGATAATATTTCTCACTTCCAACATAGCCCCTAATATAGCTGTGCTTAACTCCAGTGTGCACACAGATGTATCAGATTAAATTGTATCTCCAAGTCCTTGCAGCTCTCCCAACTGTGGTAACTGCCAGAAGGCCCGTAGGCAATGACTAAATTGCTTTGGTTTCAGTACACAAGGAGGCTGGCCCAGACAAGCTGGATCAGCACATTAGATGTGAATCCCTCCCAGATTTGAAGGCAGCCTTTAGCACAATTATTGATTTAGAGGGATGATTAGATTTAATTGAAGAAGACTGTTCCTACCTGTAGCTCTGCTGGAGGCTTCAGCAGCAGCAGATCGACACAGCGCCTAAATTCAGGGTGACAGGACAGACGAAGCCAGTTATTTTCTACAGAGAGGTTTTTACATGGCCAATAAAGTTTAATAAAACCTCACAGCTGACACATTGCTTGCTCTATTATATTAAAGTGGTAAAGTGGTTACCGCTATAAGAGAGAATAGAAAGTAATAGATGAAAATGTTTGAAATGCTGCGAAATCCTCTCCCTTTAAAATTCCTTTAAGCCAGCCAGTTTAAGATAGCATGTACAGTAATTAATCTGCTGTAAAACACAAATTATACACAAGTTAAATTTTAAACGTGTCAACACAAGGGGCATTAACTAAGCATATTCTTTGCTTCTAAGGACAGTTTTCTATTTCAAGTCATCTGAATAATAACAAATCCAGTTTAGTGGCACAGACATTCCATGGTAACTCTATTTATCTTTGAGTAAGCTACTGATTTTTGTATGTATGTATGTATAATAAGTATGTTTAAGTATGTATAATCACATGGAATTGCATGCTTGAAATGCCTTGCCCAATACTTTGTGTGCTTGTGTGTAGAGAATGTTTCTGGCTTTAATCCTGACAGGATTGTCAAAAAGACTAATAGATTTTAGAATGCCTTAGTGCCTGTTTAATCTCTCTGGTATCATTATTTGACATTGTGCTCAGTTTGGAAGCTACACCCAACCTCACAAATGTCAAATACAGATTGTGCACCACACCACCTAAGAGTACAACCATATAATCGCAAATAATCGGTTTGGTTCTAATAGGACTCCCAGGATGTGGATAAAAGCCTGTACTGCGTGACGCCAAGTGCTATGGGCATCACAATGCACTGAATGGGGCCAAACGCTCAGCTAATGAACCTCCACAATGCCAGGTAGTACGGCGGCCATTACCACCCAATACCCAACACAGCTGATCTGGATCCCCTTAGATCTGCTCTCTGCCAGACAACCCAGCACCATGTGGGTGTTGGAAGAGCTTCTGCAGCCATTTGGTTGGCATTCATGCTCTCTGTCATTTAAACATGTCCATTCCTGCACTGCGGAGCCTGCTGATGATATAATGTCCAAAGAATTTGCATATGCTGTATATTCATATAGGACAAATTATTTTGACACCACACAGCAAGCAATCAGTTTATTTATGAGCAGTGCTGACAAATATTATATAATACACCATTTATTTCAACTGAAGTTGGTACCTATAGGAATACCTGTTGGTTGTAGAAAATAAATATACAGTAAAAATATCCTGAGTAAAAATATGTGAAAAAAACTATTTTATTTCACATTATTTCACTATTTTATTTTGGGTACAAAGCCATGAATATACAAAGTGCCTACACAGAATTATTGCATCTAAAGATGCATTTTTACAAGAAACTTTTAGTCACTCTTATCTCAATTCATTCAAATGAAGAACTAATCCGAACAGCTGAAATTCTCTGTTTTAAAAGCTGCAAATGCTCCAGTATGTCCATCATTGTCCTTCAGCTGTGACCTTGCGCGTGTGTTTGAGGCATGTGGTGTAAAGGAACCCTGAGTCGCGAAACATGTTTTAACGTTGACCTCTGTGTGAACAGCTCACTGTGAGCAGAGCGAGAGCCCACAGAATTGGCATTGGAATGGCAACATGATCTCTGAACTTTGGTGCTGCATGGGAAATAATGCATTGCATATTAAACCACTTATATAGCTTGTTCAGGGGATTTAGAGGCCACCAAGTGTGTCATTAAAAAATACTAAAGAAGGTCATGTAACAAATTCTTATCCTTCTGCAGGTTTTTATATTTTTGTGTTTAACTATTAAATATCTGACACAAAGTGTTGCTGGCTTAAACTAGGGCAACTTCAGTCATTGTATTTCTCTTCAAAGCCTGTAGAATCATACAATGCATATTTACCATACTGGTTAGTGCTGGCTGCCATAACTCGCTCAATATAAACAGTATATTTCGGCAGTCAACTTTTGGCTCTCGTAGTCAAGACAGATGAAAACGCAGTGGTGGCAGTATGAGATTTCAGTGCGGGTCCAGATTAAACTGGACTCTCCCAAATGAGAGTTGACAGGCTCAACGAGCAGCAGATCATTTCTGGTGAGCGGAGCAGTCTGTGGAACCCGCCCCCACGGAGCAGAGGTGAGCCGGTAAGGATGATAACTCATACCCTTAATTGAATCGTGGCTTTAAATTTCATAATACAAGATGCCCATGTGACAGCTGCCGAAAAAATGAGGTGATGGAGCCAAGGGTATAGCATAATAAGTGGACGAGAGGAGGGGGGAAATGTCTCCAGTGCATCGAATGAGGTACGAGGGATATTCTTCTTTGATAACGGATAGCCTCCAGTTGTATGGACCATTATTCCAAGCAAACCTTACAAAGCAAATGAACTTGACAGATGGTTGTGTCACCCAAACCCTTGACTACCAGTCCGATTATGCATAAAACAATACAATAGAAAAGGGAATCATTACCAAAGGAACTCGGTTAGTCCATGGAGGACAATACCATGCAGAGGAACAAAATTACACTTGTGAAATTGGACAGTGAGAATGAGTTTAACATAAAGTGGGTTACAGCCAGGCAATCTGTCATAGCTAAAGCTATTGTCTGGGCCTGCTTGCATGGCATATGAAGTCATCTGTCATCTCTGGCTCTATTAATGGCTACTGCTGAATTCTTAAACGATAGCTTTCACCAGGACAGACCTGCCACTCTGTGCATGCTGATGAGATTGTAAGCGTTGCCTGCTTACCAGATGAGGCGCCCCAAACAGGAAGTTGGCTTTGTTGACACAGCATCTTTGGCATTTTCAGGGTGATCTGACTGTAAGTAAGCTGTGTTTTTAATTACTTCCTGAACGTCTGGTGTCAGTTTTGCTCCAAAGGTTGTTCAACATTTCCTCCTAATATTTACCCACACACACAGCTTTTCTCGTTGCTGTGTGGGTCATGTTTCACAGTTGACAGCAGACTTTGGACACCTCTACATAAATTCCTCTTGAGGTAATCACATTGGAAAGTTACAAATCATGTTGTCATAATATGTAACGGTATAATATGTGAGCTGTTAAGAGATTTGGCAGTGCTGCTTCATAGATAGAGCTTCCCCCCGAGTGCAGACATAGAGCTTTTAAATGTTCCATGTGACACTAGATTTTGCAATGTCTCAATGTCTGTTGATGGTACAATTGCAATATATCATATGTATTTATTTGGATCCAACAGACACAGTTTTATTGAGAAATAAAATAAGAAGAAATATAAGTCAAAATTCTGTGGTTTTATGTTTGAGGTTGGAATGCATATTACCTCAGGTGGTCCAGACAGACAGTCCCTGTATTTGGTGTACTCTAAACAGACTCTGCTAAATGACAACTTGTCACACGCTTACTAAATATAAATTGAAACACGAACATGATATTTCACATTGCCTATTTAAGCAAGTAAGGTTTGAAAGGCTGTATAGCACAGACACAGACAAGTAACCAGTTACAGATTATTTCTATCCAACATAAATAACAATCAGATGCCGTGCAGTGATACAAAACAGGCTATGGCCTTGCTTTATAAATTATAGGTATTGGCAAACAGCATTAAGGATCTGATTAAGCATCAGCATATATAATATACTGTACACACACACACACATACATATGTATGTATACACTGTTTATGTACATATATATAACAGACACAATAAAAAGAATTAAAAGGATAAAAAGAATGTTAGATAGAAAGATCACTTGATGAAAAACACTTGATTAAAATACAGTTGGCATAACTCTGACCCAGTAGATTAATAGGAATAAAAGAGGAATTGTTTATCACTGTCTGTTTAATGTGGACAAAAAATGTAGCTGAAACACTGTGAGCCAAAACGAACTCGTATCATGCCCAAGCGCTATAAATGAAACTTGGCTGAACATCTCGTTTATTGCAGCCCAGATTTCCTTTTAATTGCCTGAAATATTTGTTGAGTGTGCAGAGAAAACACAGCTCGAGGACTCCTGCCTCCATGTGTTTGTTAAAGCCCCAGCAAACATTTCTCTTTCTTAATGAACTCTCCTCCTTGTCTCATTAGTCCACCAATTCACAAGTCAAACGCAGAACAGCCGATATGGAGTTCCCAACCCGGTGTTAGGTGCGTAAACATGAACGAATCAAAGGCCCTGTTTGTGCCAAAGCCCACTGCAACTTTTCAGGAAGAGAAATAGGCCTTAAAATAGGAAATGTCACACTAGCTTGTAAGGGACTAACAGAGCTGTTTCCTGAAAAGAGAGCGAGAGAGAGAGTGAGCGAGCGGGAGTCAAAACAGTCTCTTTAAATGACTTCGATCTCCTGTGCGATGAATCACGGAGAGTTGCAAATCCTTTTTAGCTAATTGCTACCAGCTCCCCCCATGTTCAATATCAATTTTCAGGGCGAAGGAGATAGAGCGTCTCCCTGGAGTCCACTAGCTACTCTGATAAAACTGCACAACAGCACTTAGCGAGTTCAGACGGGAGAAGAAGAAAGAGGGGCCGTCTTATTCACAGCTGCTAGTGGTAATGAAGGAAAAAATCAGACAATCGAAGTGAGGTAGCGAGCGTCCTGGTGCTGTGTGCACCATGACCTTCTAAGGAAGAGCTGTCAGCATCTAGTGCCCTGATTTCAGCCACTAATGCCATACCAGTATGTTTATCAATGCTAAAAATTATAGCCCTAATTTTTTAATTTGACAGGATGAGGCACATTCTGAAGCCATTGTTAAATGAAGAGTCCATGAATTACCATGATTTTACCATAATTTTACCATTGTAACGCACCATCTGGCTTATTGCTTTTTTAAACAGTGGCAACAGAAAAATACTAAAAACTACTATTTATATAGATATTTATAGTTAGTAGTATAGTTTGTATTAGTATTATAGCTCTGTTTATAGAAGTTAACACAAAATCATGCAACAGCATATTTTGTCACTTTCTTGTGCAACTGACTAATAAAATATATCCTTATTTGTTTTAATAAACTACAAAGCTGTCCAAAGGTTTTAGTTTTG
The DNA here is from genome assembly GCA_036877545.1 of Yasuhikotakia modesta. Lineage (NCBI taxonomy): Eukaryota > Metazoa > Chordata > Actinopteri > Cypriniformes > Botiidae > Yasuhikotakia > Yasuhikotakia modesta. The sequence continues at coordinate 36,325 of JBAJNP010001759.1, read as the reverse complement.
TCTGCAAGATGTGAGAGTAATAATGTATGGGCCTCTGTGTTTTAAAGTGTGTAATGCTAGTACAGAGAACCTGGGCAGCTTAGAAGTACAGAAGTCAATGGTTGTACCTCCCCTGACAGTTGCTGTTCAGGCTTCAGCCCCTGCAATTAAACAGACACCTTTTCTTTTACAGCAATTATTGAAAATTGTGAAGTAAATAGACTCTAGTCAATAATAATTTCAGCACTCCTTTCCTCCCAGCACATACGCAACCTCTCTTGTGATTTGAAGACTGTTGAACACTTAGACCTCCTCTTCACCTTAAAGTTCAACTTTGTTCCTCTCTCCATCAGTACCTAACCCACAGTAATGAGCAGGACAGACACAAGACGTGACATTATTTCTCAACAGGCACTTCAGACAGCTGGCAGTACTTGAACATAGATGAATGCTAGACATTAAGACCATATTGCATGACAAAGGGTGACTCTCATGTTGAGCTTTCAAGCTTTTGACTTTTAAAAGAAAAACAACCTTTTATTTGTGCAATAATGACTTAGAAGGGATATAGGCAGAATCTACAAAGTGATGAACCATTTGTTCATTGCTAATATAAACAGAGGGAACATATTTTTTTCCACTTTGTGTCCCAGCACATACTTTCTTCATTTGGGGGAATATATGACTTATCTTCTTGGCCTCCTTATGTAGTTCTTTCAGAGGAAAGAATAAAGTCATTTTCCAGCCTGTCTGAGAAAAGCAAGAGAATGTATGTCCTTAATATAGCCACTAAACACCTCATTACCTGTACTGACATCATCCTAAAGAAAATATTATTTCTCAAATGTTGCTCTTTTATTGCTTAGGAGATTTAATGGAATTCTCAGTTATGTTTAATGAAGTATCAAATTTGTCTCAGACTTTTTACTGTGAACTTTGTTTGCAAGTTTTGGTATAGTGACCAATGTGAGCGTAGTTTTTCAGCAGGCGGGTGAGGTTATAAGAGTCCTTTGAGGAGAAAAGCAAAATTTTGCTGATGTTTTGGAGAAACCATACATAAAAGAGATCTCATTGTTGCTCATTCAGGATATCATTGGGATAGCATGACTTGGAATATATATTTTTTACTTTATTTATGTGATACGTTTATCTGATTTGATGGGGTATTTCCAAATAAGTGTGTCTTAGTGAGTTTGCGTGCAATAGCACAGAGAAGGCAGGAAACAGAAGTTTCTGTTTAACCCATGAGGAAAATAAAGGCAGAGGATGTAGAAAGTCTCTCAGTGTGTTGTGTGGATTTGGAGTGAGGTCATTGGCGGGATATCAGTCTGATCTCCCCTGGCCCACATGGCACTGTGTACACAGGGCAAGAGACTGCCATCTTTTGAACTAATCTGCTCCCCCTTAAAAATGATAATTCGTTTTTACGATGTTTTTCATAGTTCTATCATTATTAAAATTAAATAATAAAATAGGTTTCACAGTGCTTCTGAAATTACATGAAACCTTACTTGACGTCCTTCCAACAAAAGGCAATTCAACCTAATAAAATTCTGTAAACATTGTGGTGTATGGTTACATGTACATGTGAAACTAAGGACAGCTTGTTAACCTCTTTCCTACCACTCTCTTGAACTGTTAACACAAAAGCAGTTTGCCTCAAACTGCAAGCTTAGTTTAAGGATTATGCCAGGAAAGCAGGGTTTTTCTTGGATTGGGCCTGTTGTGGCCCTTCTGGCCTGCTCCTCAGCCCCCGCTCCTTTCCTCTAATCTGATTTTTACCAGCCATCTTTGATCTAGCAGGGCCAAACCAGTCGGGTCTGCAAGTGCAGATGGAGAAAATTTGGAGATTAGCTGCTTTCCCTTACAGCTTTAGTCGCTAATACCTGATTAAGGGCCCAATCAAGCAATTGTTTCATGGCTGGCTATCGAAGGGCCACTGGCTCAAAATGAGGGGGTGGATGAAGGTTGATTTGGTAATGGATACTTATTTTATCCTGGTCCACTAAGAAGATTAGGCCTTGGGTGTCACATTAGCCATGATCTCAGAGCCTGAGCTGGAGCCTCAAAGCTTCTGGACATGACGCTGCTTCAATCTTTTGAGTAAACAGACAGCTTGAATTCCGAGACCCCATGTTGTGGCATGAATAATATGCAGCATTACAAAGTAGCTCAAGATCTCTGAGCATGGTGTGAAAGACCCCCTCCTTCTTCCTTTAAAAGGCAAGATGATGATCATCTGAACTTAACCATCTGGTTGTAGGGAGAGGAAACAACCTGTGTTGATGGCTGGACCAAACATAACCCAGAGCCATCACAGCAGATACACTTACTAATGGTACTGTCACCAACAATGATGAATGTCTGTGGAAAATGCTCCTTTCAACTTTTAATACACTGTGTGTTGTTTTTACTCATTCTCCTTTTTGAATCAGGATGGACACTTTCAACAGTACAAAAATATAGCTCATAAAGTAAAATTAATTTGACAGTCTAGCCATTTCCTGCTTCTGGGGTCATGGACTTGAATGGGCATTTGAACTATCCAACCTAGCCAGACATCAGCAGACATTAATCCACAATGGATAAAGTCATATAGTGGCCTCTCCATATATTTCTGTCATTTTCAAGTAGTTAAATGACTGCCAAAAGATTGCAGCAGTGGTAAGAATGAAATGCCTGCCAATTAAGGCACTCAAATATGTGGCTAATGCTGAAGCCTCTCAACAGTAGCTTGCAGTTGATAAACTACTGCAGATAATAGGGGTGTGGACAAGGGCTTTATTTATGGCCAATTTGCCCTGAGTGTGGAATGAATTTGCTTTAATGACAACTGTTTATGTAGCCTTGTTAGGGAGACTTGTTTGGAGGTATTTGAAAGACTTATTAATGTATGAATACAATGGGGAACATGCATTCGATATAAGGCAGGCTTATTTAGAGAAAAGTCATTAAAACTGCTTTCGAAGATAGTTATAAGCAGGACTGTCAAATATTTCACACTTTTTATTGCTGAAAATGATAACAACATGCAATGAGTGCACTTTTCTGGCACCTGGGCAACTCCTGTTCAATGTTTCAAGTCTAAAGGGAGGATTTTTCTAAACAGCGTACAGTATCAATTTTCGCACTGTTTTATCTCTTTAACTGTATACCGGTGGGGATGCACGAACAGGGGTCTCTTACCAATTACCTCCTGCATCTCTCTGTTATTTATTCAAGTCTTCATAACATAACATCGAGGTCTGATTATGCAAGCCCTTTTTACACTTAAATAAATAAGCTGACATTATGGTGATTACTACCTTATCCGGCTCTGTTTTGTTCTGATGATGTAAACTCTGGCTCTGATGAGATTCTCCTCTCATTACCAGAGACCTTTATCTGAGTCTTGTTAGTATAATGCAGCCCATTTGTGCTCTAAAACTACTGAATCAGTTGTTTCTGTCCAATTAATTAAAGAGGAGGAAACAACATTTTTACTTAACTGCTTGAATTTTACACTTTATTGTAGAACGGTGGCAAGCAGTTGGTTGCACTGGTTTATGAGAAGCAGAATGAGAGTGAAGAGAAGGCAACTGGGTTAAAAGGGCAATTACTTGACAAAGAGTTCTTTCTTGGTTTAGCATCTTAAGTGGTAGGGCATTGCTTTACCAACGTCAAGGTCACAGGTTCGATTCCCAAGGAAATATATTATGTATCTTTTTCATTATTAGTTTATTGACTAAGTTGCATTGGTTAAAAAGCACCTGACAGGTGAATTAAATTATTCTAGTTAAATTAATTGATCTAATTCACCCAAAGCCCTGATTTCATTTTATAACAGAATCTGTGTTAGCTTGTTAAATTTGCAGTATTTAACATCCAACCTGGAGCGACTCTGCAGCAAGAAATAGCTGCAGAGGACTGCATTTAAACAAGGTGTGATTTAACATGAGCAAGTGACTTTTGCAACTTTTCACAGGATATAGATATTGTCATGGTCACGACCAGTGCAAAAACTGAAGTTTTCTGCAGCAGAACAGTGCATTCCTTTGGGAGAGCTGAGCTAGCACCTCTGCTCCTCTCTGGTCAGCTAATGAGAGAGACATGCAGTTCTGCCCCACTGCCCCTTCCGACTAGAATCGATCCCTGATGTCAGAGGCCGTACATTTGGCCGCTAAGCCACCCACTCCCCTGTGAGCCAAATTAGTGCCCCACTATACTGGGGCACCAGCAGTAGCCTTTGTGTGTTCAGACTCCAGCAGGAACATGCAGGAAGTTAACAAAGAATTAATATCCCGTCCACAGAAAGCAGTATGTAAACAATGAATTTTAAAACTCATACAATATCAGTGTTTAAAAGAAGATTAAAAGATGTGTTACATAGATAAGTCAATGTGTTACTTCCTGTACAAAATAAAAAAAAACTATGCTGTATAACTATATAATAAAATGCTTTTTGTTTTGTTTTCTGTATTTATAAATGCAAGCAATTTATTAAATGTAATAATTATTATTGCCTAGTGTAATATATTAGATTGCCTTAAGTTGTATTGTTTGTTGTATTTACAGCTTCGATTTTTGTAAACTGCCTAGAGAGGCATATGTAATAGCATATGTAAATGCTAAATGCATTTTATCTTGCCAAAAATGTCAAAAGATAGTTGAATAAATTCTATGATATAGCAGACAAGCGATTATTCTACAATGCTCTCCTAAATTTGAAATCTGTTTTGAAATTGTTATTCACCCCACCCCCCACCAGACAGTGTACAAAGAGAAGATTAGACTATTTATTTCTCCATTTATTATTCAGGGGTAATGAATCCTTCTCTGTAAAATTGAGGTCTGCATTTGGCTGTCAGCATCATTTTGGATAAGAGATGACTGACATTTTGCTCCTGGTGGCGGGCGGGTATTTGTCTGCACTCTCATCTCAGACATTTGAGTGAGTGATAGATTATTCCACTCCTAGATTATGTTGTGAAATATTCAAATGATCATTTCATCTGCCGGGGCAAACACAGGCCCACAAAAATGAATTTATTGTTTGTTTATTACGAGGCCTTTGGTGGCCCTTGCGCTTGCAGGACACTCCTGTGAGCTGCTCAGAAATGCTTTGAAGAGTGATTTTGAGCTTCAGTGTGAATGTCAGTCAGGTTTAGTATATGTTTTGAGACAAGAAGTTGAATCCTTATAAGTTTGTGTAGCTTTCAATACTCATGTTTTTTACGACCAATAAGTGCTACTTTTCCCACTCAATGTTGACATAACTTAATTTAAACATTTAAAGTTAACATGTGAATTTAATAATAATAGACATCAACAATGTCTAGTTGTGAAGACAATTCTGTCATTTTTTTGTCTAAACTGGTGATAAAAAATTTTCACTGCAGCTTTTGTAATCACGTCGTTCTGATTTTGATGTAAGAACATGTTCAAACTTTGCAGAATTGCACAAAATTACAGCTTTATTAGAGGTTATTAGATCGTTGTTCTTAAGCGTTGCTTTTCTCTGATTCTATCTTAAGCATGACAAGTTGCAAAATTGTTGGCCATAATTATTATTTGACAGAATATTAATATGGTTTATGAATCTTTTTCTCTTTGTTTAGATTATCAAAGTTTATTATGTATTTTTATTTTTTATGATTTATTGGCATGTTTTTGCCATGCATGACTTTATTTGAAAAGTCAGACTATTAGTCAACAAGAAGTAAAGAAATGCTTTTGTGTGTGTGTGTGTGTGTGTGTGGCTGCCAACTGTCATTGATACGCTTGAAATGCACACAGGAAACATGTCTGGTATATTTGAATTTTAAATTTGGTGTCACAGGCTGGGAAACAAAAAAACAAATTCTAATTCACCTGTTCTGCTAAGATCTTTTTGACACAGTGAAAATCTGCAATTTAGTCACTAAACCAGGGTTACTATTAGAAATGACAGCTGAACTTGATGAAATTGTACGATCAATTGGAAAACAAAATTGCAATCAGGCCAACATGATTTCCTGGTGCTGAGACCATGCTAATTCAGCTTCCAAACATGGGTAAATGTATTTAAACAGCATAATGGCAAATTACCATGCGCTTCTCCTTTTTCACTGTTTGCTTCCCCTATTAATATCAAACCTCTATTTGCATGTAAATGTGGTCATATTTTATATCATCAAAATACATGAGGCCCTGCCGCCTAGCTGTGTGTGCATGAGTGTGTCATGGGCGGGGAAGTAGAAAAAGAGGAATATATAGAGAAAAAGATACAGTGGGGAAGTAATGCATTGAGTTTTAATGCAGAATTACTGACATTTATGAGGAGTTTCAAAGGGGTCAGTCCTGGCCGGGGTCAGAAAACGAAGAAATCAACAGGGAATGATATCAATACGGCGGCAGTTGGAGGCATAGAGTTAGTAGCAGGTGCTAAGGGGTCATATAATGATTAATAGTACGAGAGCAGGGGTTTCTCACCCACAAGCGTTGAGACCTGAACCTTCAAACTCAATAATGGAAGGGCTGTTCCAGGCTTCTGTCTGTCTCTCTCTCTCTTTCCCTGTTTGCTGATTCCCACTTTAACAACTTGAGAGCCAAAGTCCAGAGGGACACTGTTAGAGCTGAGTCTGTTCACGTGAAAGAAAAAACGAGGGGAGTACAGGGGACAGAAAAAGGTAACATTTGAGATAAAAGAGGGAAGGGGAAACACTGCAGTGATAAATGCTTAATTGGTTGGCCATAACTATTTTAAATGCAGTTTATAATGCATGGACACCCCAGAGTTCTGATGCTCTTGAGTCAAGCACATTCATTTTAAATTAGCTTTATGTATTTCCACACTGATTTAAACTGTGTTTACATTACAACTGAGAGAGGAACCGAGGATTAGTTTTTGAAAGAAAGATTCTTTACTCCCCTTATGCCATTTTACAACCATGTGACATATTCTTCTGTGGAACACAGAAGGTAAAATTTGAAGGATCCTAAAGCACCTTTTTCCATACATCAACATCATTGTCACCCCAACAAAAAGCCTAAAAAGGATATAAAGGTCCATATGTGTTGTACATTATATTCCAAGTCTGTCACTCAAAAATGACATGATAAAAATTTTTGCAAGATCAAATGATGTTATATGTTGTCTAATCTTTGCAAAATCTAACATATGTGATAACGTAAGAAAATAGTTTACCCAAATGAAAATGGTATATGTTGATATATAAAAAATTGTCATATTCACGATTTTTATATGAGGGTTATTTTCCCTCATGTCATTCTACCTGATGTGTACACTCATGACGTGCTTGCTCCTGAGAAAAACCAAAAAAAAATATTTTCGGGTATGTTTATTAACAAAACAAAAAACAATTACAAAAACTAAACAATGTATTGAAAAACAATGGTGCCCATTGCTGAGGTTAACAGCAGCAGCAAAAGTCTCCTAAAGTTTTGTTTTTGTCTTGTTTTGTTCTTTTTTATCTGAACTAATTAAATAATTTAGGTCATTTTTATCCAGTGTACATAATGATTCTTTTCATATTAAAGAAGCAAAGAAAAGTGATCAGAAATCCTCACCCTTGTTCAGTCACTTGGTCTGATTCATTTGAAAAACACAAGCCAACTGTCACATCAAATCATAAGGTGGTTTAGCTTTAGTGATATTATCAGGTGAAGGAGTGTGAGCAAGTGAGAGAGAAAGGACTATAATAAGAGAGAATATAATGAAGTGAATGGCAGCCGAACAGCTCTGATGACACGCTCCCTCTGTGCTCAGGCCCTTATTAACAGAGCCAGATCCCGCCATCATTATCCAGTAAAAAGCCTGATGATTGGCCGCTCCGTGGCAGGCCCCTGGTGGCTGTCTTTGTCACAGATATGCACGGCATGGAGGGGGAAGAGAGAGAATAGAGCTTCACTCTTTCTGTCAAAACTAGCTTGGCCAAATGTTATCATTTTAAATGCCATGAAAGCAGAGGGTGCACAGGCCTAGGGGGTATACACATCCCCATATGCTAGTGACAGTGATACAAGTGTAATTCTAAACTATTAGAGTGACACAGAGGATCATTTCTGCCCCAGAACATAAGACAGCTGAGGGGCTTATGTGGGACAGGCTGTCACGCTATAAAAATTTAAGAAATTCTTTAACCTGCCCTGCTTGCCTGATACCTCAGATGCCCCTCCACCCACTCACCCACCCACCTTCAATATTTTATGAATGAACATGATTTATTAACTTGAGACAGGTAGCGGACTGAGAGGCCAGGTAGAGCTACGCAGAGGACTATGGGGTAAGACCAACAGGGTGCTTCATCTATCAAAAAAGAGCTATGAGTGGCTGGAAACCTCATTTGTAACGTCTAGGTAATAATGACGCTTGATCCACAGGTTACAAATCCAGAAAGAATTTCTTCTCTCACATGGTTTAACTCCTCTAAATATATAGGAATATCTAACTAACTACTAACTACAGTAGGGTATATTTGTCCTCTTAATTTGACCCTTCGCATTTATACAAAGTCAACATTACATACCTTTAATTAATTAGAATCAATCATATGACATGAAAAATAAATCTGTTTGCTGTGGAAGAATGATTCTATGACTAAAACTAAATTAATATATGAATAAGACTTGAAGAAGTTTTGTCCATCTATCACTACTGATTTTTTGTTGTGATAACACATCAGAGTTTCACATCAGCACGGTGTGCAGCATTAGCCTATTGCTGTGATAATCCAAAGGTTTTAAGCACACTCATTGCTCATCATGTGCCCATGAGGGGTTTATGACATCTAATCCTGCAGCTAATGAACCCTCTAATGCCTTTCATTCACAGCTGAATTTAACCCAGCCACTTTCTGTTCATTTCACATTCGTCATTCAACCCTCCGTACTGCTCACCACGATCGACAGCGTTTGGCCAACAATGTCAAAAGGGTCATCGAGGGACCCGGCACTGGAGAGAGTGGGGAGAATGAAAAACAGCCCTCCTCACCATCTGAATGCAACGTCCATAGATTGCAGCAGACTGGCACAGTGGCCCTTTGGGACTGTGAGAGAACAAAAGCCGTCCTTCTGCTAATTGACTGCAAAATTAGCCAGGCTTCCCTGTGGGACCAATGTAAGACAGCAGCAGATGGAGCTGGACTGGACACTCTGGCAGAAAGATCTCTCCCAACCTGCTAAGAACCTGCCCACAATTATGGGTCACAACACTTCTTGTTTAACAGAACGCAATGAACCACCAAAATCAGGGCAAAAGATTTAAAGGTCAGTGACCATGCGGGAGCCATATAGGCACTGAGAGAGACCAGGGGAAGTACAGAGCACTCGAGAACGCTATTGGTGTTTAAGATCTGCACATCATGTCTTGGGATATACAATTGTCACCTTTGCAGTTTTCAAAAAGGGTTTTGGGTAAAAAAAAACACTAATTTTGCTCCAGGGCTTTTTTTTACACTAAAATGCACAACTGAAAACATGCCATTTACAAATAATTTTATAAATACTTTTATTTTACCCCTGCAGACAAAATGTTCTGAGACGTTTCAAACACCTCTGAGGACTTCTGTGGTGTCGTAGAACAAAAGCGCCTCGAGTGACTTTAGACTGCATATACCCTTTATTGCAAAGTCAAATTCAAATCATAGCAGAAGTTTGTAAGGAGAGCGGTGAGAAGTATCTCTAGCGTCAAGTTGCGGAAGCAGATAAAAGGCGGGAGAGGACAGGCTAAATATTTGGCAGTCTTCACAGGGGCCTGTTAAAGGTATCGGCGCACCGTTTGCCAGCCCTTGAATAAACAAGTAGCTGGTGTCGCTGTGAAGTTGAATTACATAGCTCAAAGCACTTTTTTACTGGCAAAAAAGCATTCCCCTTTCTAGGGATTACTCTAAAGGAATGTATTTACTGTTTCTCTCACCCCATAAAGGATATATGGAAATCAGAGGGCTACAGTCACCACTCAGAGGCTGTTTTGAAATTCTAAGAAAGGTAGAAGGAAAACTATATTGTCCTTTTGAGGTGGGTGGATGCTTTCCACTCTACCTCACCATGACTGTCATAGTAATCTGATATGACAAATTCACATACAGTGGATTAGCCAGTGCTGGAGAAAGCCCAGGCACTTAATATTTGTTGATGTTGCTTTTATCTAGCAGGTTTGTATCCTGGGGCTGTGGTTACCTTGGCGATGAGGATATAACCATTTTCCAACGCCATTCAAAAATTCCAAGGAAATTCTCACTCCTCAAAATTCCAGGACCAGCGGGCTGCTCATCATTTTGAAAATCTTTGATGTTCCCGGACTCTTGATGTCAGGCTATGAAAAATGCTTAGCTTAATTTAAGCCTCTTGCAAAAAAGGGCTAACAACTGTAATTAAATCATTAAATTCTTGTCTACGCTTCACAGAGCATACAGAAAATTAACTTCCCACCAACCTCATTTTCTACTTAACAATGAAATAATGATTTTTTCCTCACATAATTACAAAGCTAACATCTGATAGAGTCAGCATCCAGGGGGGATTATCACATGCATGAGTATTAGACCTCATTACCAGCTTGACTGCAAAATTATTACATCTTGTAATTGGATGGTGAGATTTATATACAGATTGGCTGGGTTTCTGTAAGATTGTAATTACAGGCTTCATTGGTTTGCTACTTATCGGAACTTCACAGAGAAAACAACTGCTAGAATGAAATGAGCATTTCATTAACCTATAGCCTTATCATGAGAAAACCTGTGTAACGTTCATGTATGCATTAACATAAATAGGATCATTCATTTCTCTGCCAGATAGGGGTGAGCATTCCTTTGGCATCTGACTGGGGGGGGCTAACTGTGTTGGGAGGGTCAGGACGGGTGGGTTTGGGGGGGTTCAGTTTTGAGAATCACGCCCCCGGCCCACCCATCTTATTTAACTCTCATAATCCATGTAGATGGAGAGAGAAAAACAGTAAATTAGTTGTCCATTTCACAAGGATGAACTCAATACATCCATTACTTAAAGACTAACTGGCTGTGAAAGTACTCATTTCATGAAAGGCAAGGTGTAGATTCGGCTGGCTCGCCGACTTGTCTCCTCTGATGTTCTTTTCAGTGTTAACAAAATCTCTGGCCTTGTTCTCTGCTCGAATACAACAGCAGCTGGAGATTGGATGCCCACATAAATAACCCCTTCACACAATGACACTGTGGGATCGATCCAGATTTGATGGGTACTCACAAAAAGACAGGGGGAGGGAGAGGAGGGAGGAGGAGCACATGGGAGGGGGGACAAGAGTCAGGGCCAATGGGGGTAAAATAAAATTGTTCAATTACAGAGCAAACACTATTTTTCTTACTTTAACAAGAGATTTCATGGTGTGGTCTGTGAGGTACGGGCCCAGCTGAGCATCTCTAATGCTGGCATTACCCGGCTCCAATCAGCTAGGCCCTTGAAATGGAGTTGCCACTGGACCTCATTGTTTGGATGTTTTTTTTCAGCCCGGATCAATGTTGCCCTTACGTGGAGCTGATACAAAATCAGGGAATGCCACCCCCTCAGGCCAACACCTCCAGAACCCCAGTCTTTCTGCCTGAGAGCTTTCAGCCCTGAATGAAAGTGACACTTTGTGGTCCTGCCTGCCTCGCTTGTTCAAAGACCACAGAATGAAGGAACAAGCTCTGCCAGGACTTACCTGCCAGACCCCTCTGTGCCCTCCCGCTCTGTAACCTTGTACACGGTAACTATCTTCATAGATGGTGACAGTTCAATGAGACACACTGACATAGCTGGGTGCATTCCTTTGTTCTGAATGTGAATAAGAAATCTTCTGGTTTGAAAAAAATCCTTAGAGTTATTAAATGTATCTGTAGGGCTCAGAGACATGTGTTAGTAGCTCTCTGTTGTTTATGTCATATATTATTGTTTACTACATAGGGATGGTACACTTCATCTCTGACATGCACTGAGAGCGAATGATGACCTCATGATGTACCTGATCATGTCATATATAAATGAGACACATTTTAGGGCTAATAACGAATTACAAAACATAACGGGTGTTTTTAAAAACAGAACTGGTAATGTGAATATATTTTACCAGAAAATGTTTTTTGTTTTTAAATATATTTTATACAGCAGTGTTTAGGCACATAATGTATACAATAATATTTCAAGCAAATATAAAGTATTAAAAGGAAGTTTTATTACAAATGTTCTCATTCATCTAGATTTTATCTCCTCCAAAGATGCACATCTGCCATGAAAATACGTGATAAGGGGAAGATAAAGGCAAAGGAATGAGTAGTGAGGCTTTATCTCATTAATAAAGGAGATTTTATTGCCTATCAGTTCAAAGAACAAACATATAAATGTCAGAATTTCCAAGGTGCCAACTAAACTTAAAAGTATAACACTTCTTTTAATGCTGCCTTATGATGTCATGTTATCAGAGCCAGCTAATCAAAACCTGTCTATGTGCCACAAATCTGTAATTTGGATGCGCACTCTTTAATTCATATAGATAATACATAATATTTTAAAACACAGATTTACATGTTCAGTATAAAGTTGTGTATTTGCATATATTTTTTTTTATTCTTTCTGTAATTGTGCATGACACGGTTGAATAAAATACTGCTTGTTTTGTGCAATCATTTATAAAATGGAAAATCACAAAGCTTTAAACAGATAAATCTTGGGAAGAATGAAATGAGCTAATTCTGCTTTGCTTACACACATCAATGTCATTTGTGAGTTGCTTGTTTGGATTAAGTGATGTTTTAAAGACTGATTTAAACACCTCATGTCTTTTATCAGCCTGCAGTCTGTGGTAAGAGGAGGCCCCCATTTAACAAACCATTACAACTGAAAGAGCCATAAAAGACTAATGCATATAAACACAGGCATTCTGTCTATTAATTACCTCTGGCCCTGTGGCAATGAGGGTACTTAACCTCTACTAGATCACATGGTGATATGTTTTCTCTAGAAAAGAGCCAAAACAATTAACATCCCTTCTCGCATTTCTCTGCCTCTCTTTCTTTCCCCTTTTCTCTCAGTGTCCAGTCACATCAGAGAGGTGACCCACCCGCTAATCAACATTGACAATGCCCTTTGGGATGGCCAGCACCCAGGCTGGCCTTTGATATGTGAGCATTCTGGGGTAGGTGGGTGGGTGGAAACACGTTTTGTTGCAAGTGTTTCAAGAGGTGTGGGATCCAGTGGCCCCACAAACAACCCAAAACACACAACCACATCTACCAACTTATTTTACATCATTAAGGTCATATTCTTTGTCGAGTTAATTTACTTTTATATCAGATTTATATCATAACAATCAGAGGCTAGTTGTCACAACTTAGGTTACATACAAGAAATAAAATATTGGCTACAGGAAAAAAAAACATTTTGGGAAGGTATTTGCATTGTAAACAACACACTATCTTTTACAACAATGGTGAGCCAGGTTGTCACGTAGCGCAAGCTGGCACACTGGGAGCGTCATATTAAATTAAATATAATTACAATACTTACAGAGCAAAACAATACAAAAGAAAATGAAGCATTTTAATTTAAAATGAATGTAAATTAAAGAACCTTAAATATTCTTAAAAAAAAAAACTGCCCCAAAGCATGTATTGTATTATCTGCTATAACAAAAATATGATGATAGAGATGTTTACTTTGGAAGGTAATGTTTACAAATGTATTTTATATTTAAAAAGTTTTATAAAAGATGTATGAACCAATGAGATAAATCACTGTGAATCTAGACTTTTGGCTTAAAACTACATTTTTATGTAAAATGAGCCCTTTTCATTTTGTATGTATCTATAAAAAATGAAATCTATAGATATATAGCCAGTTAGTATCTATAAATTTTTGTATGTTTTGGCTCTGTTTGGTTTTGCTGATCTTTCAAATCAGCGGAAAGTTTAGAGACAAGTGCCAAACTAGCAGATGCCCACAAGTATAGGAGTTTCACTGCCAGTGTGTCACTACAATGAGGTAAAATCTCTTTCCATATGCTGCATACACACTGCACACTGCCCTCCTGACATTTCCACACACGTCTTTTATTAGCCTGAAACTTCCCACTTTCGGTACCTGGGTGTGTAACTACCATTCCTATGGAATTCCTTGTGCAGGACTCTAATAAAGCATTTAACTGTTCTCTGGTTTATTGCAGTATTCGGGGATATTTGGAGTTTTTGGATAAACTTTATTTGTGGGCTGGGAGCAAATGGTGCATACTGATGGCTGGTTGATAACAACATCCTCAGAATTTGGTTGGAATAGATTTCAGCACATATAATTTGTTAATCTCTCTTGGGCGAGGGGGGAGGCATACCAGACATTTTTAACCTGTGTCAACTTTGCCTTACTGAAGACAGACAAGGGCAATAGGGGCAATCACGTGTGGTCCAGCATGTTTTAAACACAAACCCTGAAATGACAAATGTTGCCAACATTGAGATTCACAAGATATTGTCAGTTTGCTAGATGGTCATGGGTTTTGGTTAAATCCAGTAAGAGTTTAACACATTCTGTACAATGTCTTACACTACCAGGTACAATGATTAAGGTGCTAGAAAAATTAAGGCACATTTTTTAATCTTTTTAATTTGCAAAGCATCATTCATGTCCCACTCATGACACACATACCCTGCCATAATTCTCACAAGCTGAGATGCAAACAGTAAGCCAGCCAAGCCGGAGTTTGCCATGTTACTTTAAAGGGACAGTTCACCTAAAAATGAAAATTCTTCCATTCACTCACACTCATGTTATTTCAAATGTATATGACTTTGCCTCTGAGGAACACACAAAAAGATATTCTGAAGTATGCTGGTAATCAAACAACAGTGCCACCCTTTGACTTCCATATGGACACAACATCACTGAGACATTTCTCTAAATATCTTCTTTTGGGTTACACATAAAAAAGGTGAGTAAATGATGTATTTTTTTATTTAATTTCATTTTTGGATGAACTGTGTTTTTTTACTGTGAACTACAGGCCTGTTAAATCAGCACACTTGCAGTGTCTCTCCCAAAAACCCTGGGCATAATGTTACAATGATGGCTGGTGCTGAAATTCTTTGCAAAAGCTCTATCTGACCACTGCTGACTCAAGTCTGGCTCTGGTCATCTCTGAGTCCTGGGGGATTTACTCAGTAACCATGGTTGGGAGAGATGTCCTGGTTCCTTTTAATAGCATTAAGGGTTCAAACCGTTAGGGCTGTAATCTAGAGAGAGAAGAGACTCCAGCGCATGCCTTTGATCTCATTGCTTTTGGCTGTTTAAAGTTGACAGTTTAGTTGAATGCCATTCCCTGCTTTCGTTTGTGCTACATGAGTTTCACAGTGTTGTAAGAATTGCCCTACACCTGTTCTTAAAGAATGTACATTGACATGCTTGAGAAACACATTGATTTTTGAGTTCTATGAAATCCAAATACAAACAGAACTCTGTGCTGTAAGATCTGTCTCATGAAGCCTTTGTACAGATAACAAAACAGTTTAAAAACAAAATACCAGTATTTACAGAGGAATCCATATGTGTGTTATTGGGCAAGGAGGTTTGGATATGAATAGATAAGCAAACAAGATAGTACAGTTAAAAAATTCAGTTATAATAATAACCTAAACTCAAAATAATCTAAAAATAGCAAGCAAAACAGCACCTGGAGCCTTATCATAAAATGTTTTGTGGTTTCTGTTTTCATCTTAAAATTCCAAAAACAAAAATACAATGTCAAATGAATCTTTATGCTGAATTATGCTGACTTCACCCTATAATCACTTTTCTACACTGTGGATAGGTATTATAAGACACAAAATGTTTTCCATATATATATATATGCCTTTGTATACAGGGCTGATGTAATTGTCAATTGCATAGCACTCATTTTTAGGTGCTGGTGGAAGTTTTGTATGTAAGAGAACACGCTACAGGTATCGAGTAAAGTGGCATCGGTCTTTCGCTGTTGCAGTTGCAGGGGAAAGTGATAATGGGACTTTAACAAGCCCCATAAATCAGTTAAGTGTGAACACGCTTTATTGCCCATAGATTACACGTGCCATTGTTTGACGAGGGTCAGACTTCAATCTCTTTGCGATTTATTTACCCCTTGACCCGAAAGATGAAATTTAATATTGCGGTCTATAAAATAAAAACAAATAAATTAATAAAAATTTTAAAAGATATTTTTAGACCCTTTGTATGCATGCACACATTTTGTGCTTTTGATATATGGTAAGATGTAAAAAAAGTTACCAAACTCTGTAATAATTTTAATAGGTCACAAATTTAGTGTTTATCAGCATTAAATAAAACAAAATATGAAAAAGTAAAAAATTACATTAAAACACGATTTTAAACATTATTAAGCAGCGACGCAAACATTTTTTTATCTATCATTTCACAAGATTGTCCTTTCTTAACGTCTCTGTCTCAATCTTTGGAGATATTTTCAGTGTCATATCTTCATGATCTTCAGCTCTGCACGTTTCCAGCGGGTTATCATCACTGCCATTCCTCCTTCTGTCTGATGTGTTCCCCTGATTGGCATCACTGCCCTCAGATATTTTCAACAGATCCTCCACTCGCGGCCATCTGGGGCAGATCATAATCACTGGCTTCATCTGAGCCGTTAAACTATTAAATCCACTATATCCTTTCAACGACACAACTTTAGAAGCGCTCGAGCTGCGACCCCAATGCAAGAGCGAATCCCGGAGCCCGGACATGAGACAACCAGCGCATCCGCGTTTAGTTTGACTATATGCAAAAAGCAACATAACGTGATAATAAGTACTGTATTTTATTAACATAGTTTTGTTGTTTGTTTCATTTTAAAATTCAAATACGATATCACGGGCAAATTTAAAGCTTAATAATCAAATAATAAATAAAAAGTGAACACAGAAGTAAGATCGTTTGACAAAGCACGTTCTTCTGAAAAATGTTTGAAGGTATTGAAAGACAGTCAATGTCCCGCTGGCTAAAGAACAAAAACGATTTTCCAATACATATTGCATGCATTAACCAAAAGCAGGTAGGCTGCGTCTTATAGTTTTCAGTGGAAGTTATTTTAGTAAAGTGTTGGGATTATAAGAGGCTATTGTTGGATCGCGTGGATTTCCATTATCTGTAATAAATATTATTTTAAGTATTAATATTTTAAGGGTTTGTACCTAAATGACGTTTGTGCATGTTAATGTGCTCAAGATTATCCACAACCTCGAGTATTTAACAATGAAACATAAATACAAAGTCCCCCAATGCCCCCACCCCGATGCGTAGGCTTGTAAGTTTGTGTGTCCGTGTTTGTGTGTGTGTGTGTGTGTGTGGGGGGGGGGGGGNTTAGGAGAATGACAATTTCCGCAATATCGTTTTAATGTTTTAGACAAGTCGCCTAACATTTATTATCTACAATTGCCAATATTAGAAGCAATCAATTATTCTATTTTACCTAAAAAAAGAAAGTAGTTGTCATAAATTCCCTGATGTGACATTCAAATCACCAGTTAAAGGTCATTTGAAAGTTTACGCATTAAAAATGTGTTTTTTATGGAGTGACAAAAAAGTAAATTAAAAATATAAGTCTTTAAGTATGTAAATGCATGTATTTAATTATTTAAGTACACTAATATGTCAAGGTGTAATTTTAGTATATATTTTGTAAGTATACATTTTTATAAACACTATTACAATATTAGCAATAACTCACTGCAAATACGCTTCTTAAAAATAATACAGCTGGTTCGTCGCCAATACCTCATGTAGATCAGTGTCATCGAGAATGTTGTTTTAATACTCCAATGTTTGTAAGAATTGGGAGCCATTCAAATAAGTTCCGCGTGCCTATCAGTTTATTTCCCCAGTGCAGGGCAGCTGTAAAATCGTGTAGGCAGGTTGTCACACTACAGTGAATGGATTCTAATGCTAAACATTTAACATACAATCCTCCAAACAGTGCAAAAGTGGCCCTGGCCAATGCACTAACCACATGCGCCAACGAGGAGGAGCCTGGGACGCCAATCAAAGCATCAACTTCAAATTGTATCTGAGAGATCAGCCCAGGACCTAGGGGCAGAGACATCAGTTGGAGCTCAATTGTTGATCTGATCACATCCGACGGACTCGCTGCAAAAGAGAAGCTGAGATTTAAAGACGAGCATTTAGCATTCTTACCCTGTATTGCTTGAGAAAGAAACTCTTTCACTTCTTGTATTGGTGGGCTATTGGCTTTTTGGGTCGTTTTGGCTTTCGACGTGGCGGAGGAGATGTCTTTCCCCCAGCTGGGTTACCCGCAGTATTTAAGTGCCTCCCAGGCGGTATATGGAGGTGATCGTCCGGGAGTGCTAACTCCCTCATCCCGCGGAGGAAGCGCTGAGATCGGTGGAAGCGCTTCCGCGGCGGCCGCTGCGGTGTCTTCGGTGTTGGGCATGTACCCGTACGCACACAACTACAGCGCCTTTCTGCCTTATTCCAGCGCCGACCTGGCTCTTTTTTCCCAAATGGTAAGAAAAGTACATCCAAATAAAATGTACATTTATTAAAGCTAATATTTTTGCTTTGTAATGCTTTGCCTCTGTCTCAGAATATCGAGACATAACCATTTTAAACCATTTTGTGGATTGCCACACTTGCGTGGTTAATGTAGCACTGAACCGAAGGTTGCACAGTACATAGCAAGTTAATCTGCAGCTTTATAACACTTACGCTGGGAAATCTTTAAAAAAAATGTTAATGCTGATCTGACATGCATAAGCACAACTTTCTTTTCAACTTTTTCTGACAGCAATGTTATACCCAAAAAGTTTTATCTGTGATTTTGTGTTAAAAATGCTGTGCGTGATTTTAATAATAACACAAACCATGTAATTTCCGGATTTCTAGCTAAAGATATAAAACAGTTCTTATTGTTCTTTACATTTATTTCAACCGAACCTTTAGGATAGTGTTGATTGTCGATTGAAGACTTGGCAAGGGACACTGTTTTCGCCCTGGGAAATGTGTGACTAATTATGTATAACAAGATTTAACCCTGCCTCAAAAATTATATTTTACAGTTGACTACATCATACACGTCATGTTTTATTTATTTAAATGGCAAAAAATAGTATTTAAAGTAATACTATAACATTTCACTACCCCAAAATATCGTTGCGTTTAAAACAAGGAAGATAGTTTCCTATTGTCCAACTGTGGCTCAGTAATCTGTAACAAATACTTTTCTGCAATTCAGATTGTGTAAATAAAACCCTTGTGTTTATATTTTTCTCTAACCAAAATTCGGCTAAATTTTTATTTTCCGCTTCCCTAGTTATTTAAAAAAGACCTCAGCTTTTTGTATCTATTAAGTTAGCAATACCTGTAGTAACGTCCTACGTCACGGGTTGACGATACAGTTGATGTATAATAAATATACATTATACAAAAAACATATTGGTCTCAAAATAATGTCATCATTTAGGGAATAACTGTTATCTGGTGTGTTTTGTATTTAATACATTCTGGTATCATTTTGTATTTTTTCCCAATGGCTATTTAATTAAAGTTTGGTATAAATAAATGTCAGTTTTTGTGTAATCACCTTTATGTGCAGTCTAGCTTTTTCATGTCACGATGTTGGTCAAAAGTCAAAAGAAATGTCAATTCTAAAAGGTTAGGAAAACCATTTTGAAATAGTTAAAAAGTCTTTTCTAAATATTCTAAAGATCTTTCTAAATATTGAGCGATAAAAAGAGAAAATTCTCATCTGGACATCATTGTAAAGGAAAGTGAAAGTTGATGTTCCATTTTAATTGGGCTTTTTGAACTGTGATAACACATTTAAAGACTGCGGATTGCTTCAAACGATTAGAATTATCATTTTAGATTTAATTATATTCTTACATTAGATATATCTTAGCATTAGAATTTTCTTATATTTTTTTGTTTATTTCTGTTAACTGTATTTTAGGGCTCACAGTATGATTTAAAAGACAGCCCTGGTGTTCATCCTGCAAGCTTTGCTGCCCATACTGGCCCTGCTTTCTACCCCTACGGGCAGTTTCAGTATGGAGATCCTGCCAGGCCTAAAAACGCTACACGGGAGAGTACCAGCACTCTGAAGGCTTGGCTTAACGAGCACAGGAAAAACCCTTATCCCACCAAAGGCGAAAAGATCATGCTGGCCATCATCACCAAGATGACCCTCACCCAAGTGTCCACATGGTTCGCCAACGCCAGGCGGAGACTTAAGAAGGAGAACAAGGTGACATGGGGCGCCAGAAGTAAAGAGGATGAAGATGGCAACATATTTGGTAGTGATAATGAGGGCGACGCTGAGAAGAACGAAGATGAAGAGGAAATAGATCTGGAGAGCATAGATATTGACAAGATCGATGACAACGACGGAGATCAAAGCAACGAGGAGGACGAGGAGAAGCGCGAGGAGCTGGAGAACCTACAGGAGAAACGGCACGCGCTTGCGTTTCAGGCGCACGAGGCCTTCGACAAATCTAAATCAAACACAATTCCCGTCAACAAAGAGCCTTCTGGCGGCAACAACAACAGTACTAGGGTCCTATCCCCGGGCCGACAGGGAAGTTTTCAAGTTCCAGTTAGCAATAAGCCCAAAATATGGTCGCTGGCAGAAACCGCAACCAGTCCAGATAGCTCGTTAAAACCCACGTCACCCCCTGTGCCCACCGCTCACGCGGGCTCTCACCCGGCCTTCCTGCCCAGCCACGGACTGTACACGTGCCAGATTGGAAAGTTTCACAACTGGACAAATAGCGCGTTCCTGGGCCAGAATTCCCTGCTGAACGTCCGGTCTTTCCTAGGCGTCAGTCAGCATCATCATAATCATCATGTCCACGCACAGCAGCAGCCACCTGCGGTGGTGGTGTCATCTGTGGCAGCCGTGAACAGTGAGAAGGCGCCAGAAGACCGGAGTCCCAAACACATAGGTATGCACAAATACTAATACGGCCTACATAACAAAATGATAATAATTATTATTATAACATCTGATGACTGGATTATGAATTCTAGCCTATAGTAAATTCACATATTCTAATATTTTTTTCTTAGATCGGGAAAATGTTCTCAGAAATGAATCACCAACGCAACCTTTAAAGTCATCGTTTCGTCCTCTTCATGACAGGTAAATTTGCATGACTAATATTATTATTGTTGTTGTTTTGTTGTTATAAGCAATATAAGAAAATAAACATACCAAAGCAATCATTATTATTATAATGAGTTTTTAAACAGCTATTACTAGAGAGGGACTCTGTGGATAAAGCTATTTTCTAGCAGACAGGCAGAGAAAAATCTGCGCTTAGCGCTTATAATAAATAGTTGTGCTTTTCCTGGTGACAAAGGGGCACGAATCCCCCTCCCCACACACACACTGTCTCTCAGGAGAATAACTACTTATCAAGTCACCAAGGCTGTGTGCCTTTCCTAAAGACCCTTGGGAAAAGTGAACCTCTGGGGAGCAGTCTTGCTGAAACTTTCCCATTTAAGTGCCACATTTTTTTACCAGGCCTTTTTTTGACTCGATGTATATATTTATTGGGGGAAAATCGCACGAGTGGATTTGACAATGCAGTTTTAAAGTTATTTGACAGAAATGGGCTGCCTCGCAAATAAAGTATATTAACAGCATTATAATACTTAGCATATTATTGTTATGTTTAATGGTACGATAATTTATTATTAAATTATATTAGTAAAACACGCATTTATTTTAAAATGTCAAGCTGTTTAAATCTTGATGATCTCCTTGTCGAAACATGACATCTTATGTATCGACTTTTCTCTGTATTCTTTTTTCAGTCCAAGGAACCAACAGGAATCAACACAGAGGGTCCTAACAGCCCTTTCCTCCGCTTGATCAAGACATTTACCTGGAGAAAGACTGAAGACACTCATAATGGGACAATGAAAACGAAATCAGTTCAGCATAGCATTCAGTTACTCTAAAACAAACGGTCGAGTTTGATTAGCACCAGTGGAGTTGTACATAATGACACCTGTGATCCCTTCCTTACCGTGGGGCATTTGGTAGGCTTATTTTGTCTTTGTGTTGGTGATTTCCTTTAAGGTGACCCACATTTGTAAATAGTGAGTTGACGGAGTTTGTTCAGATCATATATTTTGTCTAATAAACTAAATGAAATGGCAGACAAATTCAATGTACTCTTTTGGGTTATGTTTTTTCGAAAAACTGTAATGATTAGTGGATTTAGCGAGTGTTTTTAGTTCGCCTTAGTATCGTGCGGTACTATTATGAAGTTTGTTTGGTTTTATTCTTAATATCATCTGTTAATAGTACTGTACTAATGAATTATTTTAAGACTGAGAAAATGATGACGGTTAGTTTGTACGGAGCACAAAATAGATCTTAAAATATTTTACGGGAGTGTTCAGATTCAATTGTTAAATGGAGCTGGCTGGAAATGCATTGAGGTGCTAATAAGAGACCAGATGGCTGCTGGCGGCAGAAAATGGACCGAAGCAGCTGGGAATATCATTAAGTAATAATGTGGGAACGCCCTGTGCAAACAAAATCAAATGGTTAAAATCTAATCTGTCAGAGAGAGAGAGAAAGAAAGAGAGAGAGAGGGAGAGAGCAAAAGAGAGAGAAAACTCGATACGATAATAAATTATTAATTTGTTGAGCAGTGACATTCAGTTCAGAGGGAGTGTCTATGAGCCTTATCCACAAGATAGTAAAGCTCATCCTATTTACTGTAATCAATAATTATACATTATTGCTAATTAAATTAGTAGCCTAGTATAAATAGTAGGCTAATATAAATTTGTATAAAACTGTAGCAGATGTTTTCTTTTTAAAATTATTTTATAAATCACTTTTCCAACTGAATCGATACAACGACCAACGACAAAATATATATCAGAAAAGAAATAAATAACTGGTCAAAATCAACACGCATACAAACCACACGATACTGGAAAGTAAGATTTGCTTCGTTCTGTTGATGAAACGAACCAGAGTTGCAAATAAATTAAAGCGTGCAGCGACCTCTGTAGATTGACAAAGTCATTACAGCTAGTTCAAACGAAAACGCTCAGACACATAAACATTTTTCACCCTGAGACTGCAGAAAATGTTTTAGTTTAAAATTATTTTTCGAATCTATAGTCCTTTTCAGATATTTAATGTTTGACGGATGCATGAAATTATACTACACCAGAAATACGACCTCTGCACGTGGTTACTGCATTCATAATAATATTTATAAATAAAATAAATGTTTTGGCCTTTAAAGTTCAATACTTGTTTACATGTACTGATTTAATTTAATTATAATTTCAATAAAATCTATAATTTAGATTGATAGATTTTATATTTAAATTTATATTTAAATAACACTTAAATATTTTGTAAACAATGGTGATCACGACCAGTTTTAAAGTAAACCCTGAAAACAATGTATTAGATGGGAGAAATACTTTTAAATAATGATGAATTGTAAATAATGAAGATTGTGGGTGTTAAAATAGTAACGTAAAATTCAACGCCCTAATATGCGTTCACCTTCAACGTTTGTTGTTAGCATTATGAAGCAGTGAGTAAATAAACCACAGTATTTAATATTTTGTAATACCTATTTCCAAAAATTTAAGCACAAGAAGTTTCCAGTCGCCTTTTTAATGTAAAGAAAATATTCTCAAAAAGTAATACTTTTCGGCACCGCACATTTACAAATATAGACATTTATAAATTATTGTAAAACAACAACAACAACAACATATAATAATAATAATGATAATAATAACAAGCATAACGTTGTTAAACGAATAGAGATATATAAAATTAAGGCAGGTGTGTAAATCTCTTTCTGCCCCCGTTATTTCGTCTTCATCTTTTTCATGAGCTTGTTGTGGCTGAAATTAAATAACCTCCCGGTGTTCCATTTATATCTTTTGTCCTGTGCTAGCATGGGGTTAATGCTGGAGGCGATCGGGTTGAGATTCGCTAATACACACGCAATTACTCATTCTGTACTTGATGTACAGTCAATTGTCTAACGAGAAATAAACGGGACTGGAGCCCATAATTACTCTGACACTTCTAGCAACTCTCACACGCCGCCCCGGGCAACAAATGCAAGCCAAAAGAGGACATAACAGAATAAAGGAAAATGCAAGCATGGGGGGAGAGGAATAAAAAGGGGTGTCAGAAAAAAATCATAGTAATCATTATCATATATAGGCTCTTAAAACATGAATCATGTTATGTGGTGTGACAAAATATAACTGATAAAAGGACATACAATGGCATATGAGAACAACAAATAAAGAAACACATTACAAAATTTAAATAAACTGTTGCTCCCAACATACTGTAGAACACTATATATGATGTTAAGACATAATCTTGCTTGTTTCTTAGGTCTCTGTCACAGTGTAAGAGAGAGAGGTGAATGGGGGGAAAGTTTATCATTGTCTTGTTTTTTGGCAGAAACAGGTCATTCATACACCCCCTGTCTTACAACACAACTGCCCCCACCCATAGCCTCCTTCATCCACCCCCTTCGACCCCCCCCACCATCACCCCACGGTGTTGTCTTTTTGAAGACACCGCCAGTATCTCTAAAGAACTAATCCATTTATCTAGTTTCATGAGTGTACTGGGTGAACCTTCAACAATAGTTGGGCCCTGCTGGGAGCTGCAAGTCGGGGAGTCCAGTAGTCACACACATCCACCCTCGCCATACACCATGTTATGGTTTGACTATTTTGCTGTTCCTTGTTTCCAAAACAACAATAGGGGATGAATGGGACGAATACCTTGGTCATCGTCTTTTCATCCCAGGAGCAATGGGTTGCTGTAGAACATGCCACCGGATGAGGCAGGGCCCCGGGTTCGAGTGAGAAAGAAAAGAGAGAAAGTAGAAGAGAGCTGCTCTCACGCTACATGCATAAACAGCAACAAGAGGCAACTGTTAGTCAGTGAGTGTCTGTGTGCCTTGTACAGTCACAGAATCTGTCTATTTACGTGTTTTTTAATAAATCCTCAAATATAATTATATAACAAAAAAATGTGAAAAAATAAGAAATATAAAGTTTTTAGGCACTTGATAAAATGACAGAAAATAAATAACAAAAGTACTGGCAGATAAATTTAAATATATGCATGAATGATTAAAAGTACAAAGAAATAGAACCTGCTGCCATTTAAATTATATTGTACATTAAAAAAAGAAACAGCAACAAACAAGACAGTCACAGTAAAGACTAATAGATGTTTGGACGTGAAAAACATGCCCTAAATGATTTTACAGGACTTTTATACAAGTGCTCACTTCAGTGAACATGATGCATCAAGGGGTTACATGAATAAATCTGTGGCTTATACTTTTCAGACTAGCTGCAGAAAATCTCTGGAAATATTTAAAAGTGGTTTCGTTTGGATTTGAACATTTGGGGTTATGAAAGCGTAAACACAAATCAAATACACAAACACACAGAAAGAGGGAATGACAACAAGTAGCAAAGACATTACACAGTCAGCGATACTTTTGAGTCCACTTAGCATGTAGGTTTCTCTGACTCTGGTCCTTTAAACTCTAACTCAGAGCGAGTGTATTGTCTGACCCTTCCCTGAGGCTGCTATTGTCTTATGCTGTGCCTAATAAACAGCAGACATCCCTTACAGAGCTTTAGCCCTCCACATGAAAATTTCCACAGAGACAGATAATAAAGTCAGACTTTCCTGCACTCCTTTCTGATGTGATGCCATTGTGGGTTTGGGTTAATTCCAGAGGGCTGTACAAAGAGAAGCGGATGAATCTGAAGTGTCACCCAGCAGCTGGGGCCTGGCTCAGTTATTCCCCCTCCACACATGTGGACTGCAGAGGCTGATATCAGATAGGTTCCTCTAATCTGTATCACAACCCATGTAGAATTTTTTTCTTTTACCCGCCGTAGTGAATCAGGATCTAAACCCACCACTTAACAGACTCGTGTCTGCTCGGGAGGCCACTGTGTATTATTGGGATAGCAATGACTTCTGGGTGTTTAAAGTAGCGTGAGCAGCCATAGATGATGAATTAGTTTGATGTAGCAGATCAAACACTTGATATGGTTGAGTGTACATTACAGAATGTGGACACAGTTAAGTCTAACCAGTTCCTTATTCCTGTTTGCCTCTGTGACCTGGAGGTGTTTGATGTTGCCCAGCCCTGACACCCAGTGAAGGATACGTTAGCATTCAGGGTGTGATTGTACAGTACAGCACTTGCTCAGTGATGTCACAGCATCAAAACAGACTTCTCATATTTAAAAGCTATTCAAATAAAGTGGGTTAGACATAGCAGCCCTCTCAATGCTGACACATAAGGATTTTGAAACTAATCTCAAATCTCTTCTTTGCAAATGAATAGTTAGTTGTGCTTGCCAAGGCAAATTGTATTATTAGCACCATTGAGACTTGTGTGTGGGCTTTCATGACTTAAAAACCCAGCAACTTCCTAGCAACGCCTTAGCAATCTCTTATACATACTTATACCACATATCAACAAGTTCAGAATACCTTAAGACCCACAAAACAACCACTCGCAAAATGGCAGCATTATGGGGCAGCACATTTTGTACAGTTAAGCACTTTTCAGATTTAGCTGAGTGAAAATAGCTCCGTGACGAATAAAACTAATCACAATTGCTACCCTCAAAGCCAAAATGCAAGGTTCACTTTTCAGTTTATCCCCCATGCTTGACTCCACCTTATAAAGCACACGAAAGATGCACATTGCTGAATGGCACTCACATCAAAGTTTAAAAAAATACATTCATCCTGAGGAAATGCCATCCCAGTTTGCTTGTGATCTGGTGGTCACATCTGCCACCAATATTGTCCAGCATGTGGTCAGCTCTCCTATCCCCTTCTCTTCCTCTGTCTGCTGTCTGTTCCACACCAATAATAGCAGAGCAGTCACTTAGTCTGAGTCATATTGCATGGCTCGTCTGGGCAGATAGAAGAAGATTTACGTGCACACTGACACAAACGCTACTAATGTCAGAGATTTGCTGAGAATGAGGAAATGATCCGATGTATATCTCAGTACCCTGGCAACAATAACCTGTGAGGTTCGGGAGAAAAGAGGATGGATTTGGGAGGTGATGGTTTAATAAACACTAAGACATCTATTTGAATGGCAAGCCGGTTAACAACCCATGGAAGATAAAGGACAACACACAATAAGTCAACCTAGTGCTGCTTCCACACATTTACACAGTGTAAAGCGGCCACTGGTACAATGTTGAGCTGAAAGAATTACAAAAGAACACCTTGACACTATTTGCTTCAAATAACACTATTATGTGAAAAACTAACCATGCATCATCAGAACTGTAAAATGCTAAGATAGATTTTCATGGATTGACATTCATCACTTTTATCAAGCAAGGGAGCATGTATCCATACTGTTTTTCAGCCTGTAAGTGGGCATGATATAGATACATTTATGTTCTCATTCTGTTGTCAGGATAGTTGAGTTTGCACTGCCTGGTGTATAATACATATATCCAGCACCTTGTCTTTTGTAGTTCTTTATTTTTCTCGAGAAAATAAAACATTTGACATTTTGCTAATAATTACTTTTGTGCAAGCCTTTTGTGTTACAAATCATTGAAATCATACAAAAACTACAAATCATACAAATCATACAAAAACTGTTATGTAGGCACAAGTATTATTTAAGTTGTATTCAAACTCAATTTGCCCAGAATCTGAGTGGGAACGTTTGAATGGGCATGATGCTTTTGTCAAGCACCGCCAAGCATATGTTTGACAATGTTTAAAACAAAAAAATTAAAGGTCATCTGTGCTCAGTCCACAGGACTCTCCTTTCTAGAGATTTTCATCAAGTCAGTGGGCCACTGTACTGAAATCAGTGTACAGTTCAGCCCTTTTAACTAAGATTAGTACAGTTCTGATGCTCTGAACCCTTTAAAATATGTATCAAAGCTGTTGAAATGCCAGCAGTTAGTGTGTGGCAGGCAGGAGAGTGAAAGATTGCATGAAGAAGTCAAGCAAACTTCCAAGTCTTCCCAGCAGGCCGTTCCAGCCTGTTGTGTGCAGGCCCGACATCAATATCAGCCACTTCTCACTTTATAAACGGGGTGTGTAGGGGGATACATACAGAGCAGCTATCTGCCATCGTTTGCTGTATTGCAAGGTCTGGCACATTGATTGCTTACTTTCCATCTCTCCTCAGGAAGCACTGCTGAGAAATCTTTAGGAGCTCCTGGACCTATCAGCAATGCTTAAAAACCTGCCAGTTTAACAGCTGCGTGCTGCTCGGCCCAAGATAAAGAAAGCAAAGTGGAAGTATGTGTCCTACGTCGTAGCAGGAGCCTTTATGGGGCTTCTGTTACAGCCGGCTGTGTTAATTGGCTGGCTCTAAAGTGCAGTATACCTGCCCTTCTTTAATCCCAGCACGGCCGGGGACATCAGGGGAAACCAAACGTTTACCCAGCGCCCGCCCTGTTTCTGCAATTCTCTCCAGACTTTGCCCTCTCTGACCTTGTAAAGAAAACACAGGCCTGTTCCGATTGAGTATCAGTCCAAGCTCTGTTATGTTACAGAATAACACCAACCCCCAATACACCCAGCCCCCCCATCACCCTCATTCTCCTCTTCTCATTCTTTGCTAATGTACTTTCTGCCCTAGCGTGACAAAGTGTGGAAAGATGCTACTTCCTCTATGCTATGCTTTCAACTAGCATTTTAGCATTTAGTCAGTGTTCAATCCCTTTAATTTATCAAACAAACTGCTGGTTGTATACAGTAAGAGTACAACATTATGGTACAAAATAATAATTATTATTAATAATTTACTAGAATTGAACTCAATAGGCCTAAAAAATTTCTTTTCACTTCTATTTTTTCCTTTAAGAAAAAATGAGGATTTATTTTGTATGGTAGTGGTTAGATGTTTGGGTAGTTTTGGGATTGATTTGAATCAGTATGTGTTATAAAGTTGAATGCAACAGAGTGCAAATGGTTGTTGGAACTTCATACCAAAAGCCTCATGGTTTTAGTAGGTTTCAATGGTCTCACAGCAAACATCAAGTCTTTGAGATGTAGATGGAGTTGTGCAATTACTAAGTAGCAAAGCTGTAGTTCAGCAGAAAATCCATCAAACTACAGATGCGCCACACAAACCTCGCAATCTAAAACTGCAGAGCTTTACGCCACACAGTAGTGCAATCAATGGCAATGGTCCAGGCACGCAGGGTGGGACACGACAGTCAGGGAACCAGGCAGTGTGACAGGCCGCAAACCTGTCCGTGAACCCTTCCTCTCAGCAGATTCTCCTTATATGACAAATTGATTTATTATGAGTACATCCCATCCAGCAATTATTGCACACACTGCACACATGAAAGACTCATAAAAGCAAGCCATCAGCACATACCATTGGATGACATGTTCAGCCAGAGATAGCTGATGTGGAATGTAGACAATATCAGGAGGGGAAGACAAGGGGACTGGAGCGAGATGAGCCAAGCATAAGGTCTCCAGATGAGACCTGGTTAACCACGATCTGGAGAGAAGAGACACACACCCTGTTATCCTCTGAGTGCCTCCTTTTGTCCACTCCAAAACAACTGTAAACATTAGTTCTAAAAAACCCTCAGCATGCTGTAGTGATTACAGCGCTACCAAAGGCGTGGCACTGAGCAATTATCAATGCAGAATGTTTAAAAGAAGAATTTCAGAAGAGTGTTCCTCATTTGGTAACGATTGCCTGGATTTTCATTTCAAGACTTAGCTAATTATATATTAGAAACACCCAAGCCAGGGAATATGTTTTTATATATTTAGCCACAGTCAAAAAATAAATTAAATCAATAAATACAAAGCTGAAAGTACAGGAAATCTTTATGGAAAGTGTATTATATTACTGTAAAAAATGACAGAGTTTGCCATATTTGAGAGTGCAGGAAAGGTCGTGGAAAGGTTTGACAGTATATTAATAATAATAATAATGTATAATGCAATTAATATAAAATAGGAAGAGGAAAGAAAACACACATCATCTACCTCATTTGCTTACAGTGTGTAAAATGAGTCTGGGAAGTTCTTAATGTTCTTCAGAATGCAATACTATCTACTACTTCTACTCTCTAAATATTGTACAGTGTACACTGTTTATATTGCCCACTTTGTTTAAATACAGTGTAAATGAAATGTTTTAAATGCATTAATGTTTTATACTACATTATCACATGCCCTCATACAGTTAAATTATTAAATGTTTTTTTTTAAATGTTTAAGTTTAATTACATTGGCTGTTACCATTCTGAGCACAACCACAGAATAAAAGTATTAATAAAAATTATTTAATTGTGCATAACTTTATCTTTATGCTAATTTGTTAAGTTTACCACTATTTTTAAAATTTAAAATGTATGTTTTGCAGGCCTTGTTTTCAAAATCTGTAAAACAGGGCTGAGTTGGCCCACCAATTGTTTGCTGGTCCTGCACCCATTCTTCAAAGAATATTTGAATTAGTTTGAAATCAAATTTGTTTTAGCTGCATATCAGTTCCAGAATTGATTAGTTCTTTTCCCAAACAAGTTTGGATAGTGTTGGTTTTCTGCACACATGCAACATGTTCTGTCACTGTAAACAGCATAAGGATACATTGCTTCTACGTAATTACCCAACAGCAGACCTCTGGGGAGACAGACTGCAATCTCTGACTAAATACACAAGCCTTTTCAACAAGGCGTGTGATTTAAACTCTCACATATTACCTCTACATGTGTCAGAAATAGGAAACCCCAGATTTATTTTTCTTTTGGCCCCCTTGTGGTTTGTACACTTTCTCCATTCCTTCTGTTATAAATTGGAGAATTGCTCTAACGGGTTAGGTAATCCTTTTTACTGTTGAACCACTCTGTGAAGTCTGCCAGCAGTTACCCAGATTCAGAACATATGTTTGACTCCTTAACTGTGTGGCGTATCGCCTTACTGCGGTTTCTAAAGTGTCACACATTAACTCGTTATAGGTAAACTGCCACTCAACTTGATTTTTCGAGAACTTGTTTTACATTAGCTTATTTAATGTACTTAGACTATATTAATTTTGTATTTGCTTATTCATTTTATACAAATGTAAACAATCTATTATTAATAATACTACTGCTGGAAGGTGAATTAATTCTGCATGTATCTCAAGCAATAAGTCAACAATTACTGCTCAGCCAGTCTTGCAATGAACACTGTCAAAATAATTAAAATGTTGTTATTTCTGCTACACCATTGTAACATGGAAAGCCAGTACATTTTGAGAACAAATAATCACATTATAAGTTTCCTTAAAATAATGATGTCAGTCGTTGTTAAATCTTGCAGGAAAAACACTGCCCAGGAAATATGATGATCTCCAACTACATCAGTCTTTACTCAAATAAACGGAGAACTTTGCATTATAAGAGTTTATCTATTTTCATTGTCCAGCCACAGACTCAAACAACTGCACACTTTTAACATATCTCCGTGTTTCTCTGTCCAGCTGTGTTATGGGCCAACAATCAAGGGCCAGTGGGGACAGAGAAGACCTATATGTTGAAATAAACAGTGGCCCCAATAGCAACACCCTGACTATATTGTACATGAGTGACAATTTCTATGCCTAAAAGCTGATCCATACAGGGCTGCAGCAATAATACACAGTGACTCTGGAATACCACAATGACAAATTCAGGAAGTTAGCCTTTATCGACAATAACAAACATAAAATTTTAAACCATTGTTAAACCATTTTGCATTATATAATGCTACTGATAACAGTTACATTTACATTAAAACAATTTTGACTAATATTATGATACTTTTTTAAAAATGTGTTGCACAAAATGAGTTGTATAATATAATATAATAACATACATATATTATATCATATTACAAAATATTGTACATTATATTATAAATGTAATGTATTAATACTTTTTTAAACATTTATATAATAAAAAATATATATAATATATTAATATATAATAACACAATATATAAAATATTGGATTAACATGTTAAACTTTAAAATCCTTCTGCTTTTTTCTGAATGTATTCTGCTGTGGCTCAAACATTTTTGATGAATTTTTGGGATTATAAAATACACACTTAAACTGACATTAAGATGCATTACTGCTGCCACATTAGCAATGCTGTTAAAATAAACTCCAATAATCTGCACATTTCTGTTTCATCTTCCTGCACCATGGATCCTTCATCTTCTGTCTTCATATTTTCAAAACAAAACAGCAGTCTTTCTTCATGGAGTTGCTAATGGGCTGAATGATTAAAAACAAACTGCTCTCCATGTGCTGGAATGAATCTGAGTGTGAGATTAGGGGACACGAGAGTGTGATCTATGGACCACATGTGCCTGCATCTACAGCACTGGGTTCTTGAAGAGGTCAAAGTCGGTTCCTCTCTGTAATGACAGTGTATACATGCCAGTGAGATCTGCCACCCTCATGGCTCAATACCACATTACATCTGGTGTCCACCTTGTGCTCTGGGCCGAGGAAATTCAGAGCTTCTCTGAAGAGGAGCAATAATCAGAGTCTCTATTTAGCTCTGATCTCAGTCATTGTTTCCAGAAATATTTCTTACTGAAGCGTTTTTTTAGTTTGTTTTGTAGGACAGACACGTGGCACATACTGAATCACAAAAACAAGACACCCAGAAAGGGAATTTTTTTCTGACCCTTTTTACTGTACTTTTGTACATCTGCTCTTATTCATTTATTTTAAGTCTGTGGGAGACTGCTCAAATCTTACAAAACACTAATCACAAGATCAATTATTAAATATGCCTAATGAACTTGGAACATACTAACCTAGGGACCATACTTTATTGGGAAATTGTTCAGTCAGTCAGGGTAAAACAGAGCATATATTTATTTTAAGATTTAATTAAAAAATATATAAATTGATCCATTCTCCTTTTTTAATTCTTTCCTTTAAAGGAAATCTATCAAAATATAATTTCACATTTAGCTTATTTTTCCTGTATAATGTTAATTCTGTGGCAGTAGATGTTTTCATTAGGAAATATGCTTCTCATTTTTACATATAAAAGCCACCTTAGCACCTCAGATTTACAACTAAAAGCAGATTTAATTGTTACTATAACTATTTAAACTGTTCTCCACATGCCTTTCAGAGAGAAAACATTAAAAGTTTTCTTTGGAGCAGACGTTTCAGAGAAAAAAAACGAAAAAGAAAATAAAATAAAGCAGAAAGAAAAAAATACATTTAAAGAACTGTGAGGTGTAGATTTAACTTCAAGTCCTGGCCGGGCTTCTTATGTTTTTGCAAGAAATCAAAGCCTCTTTGTGGGGATGCATTTAATCCTTTTTCTGGCACATAAAGGATGTACCTTTAAACTTGCTTTCAGGCCAGTGACAACCATGCAAATTTCTGTGAGGTAGGATGCCATTTCATTGACACTGTTTGTTGGAAGAACAGAGTGGAGGGGAAAGGTCCCATCTCTGGCATTCCTCTGCTGCCCTCCCCTCTAAGCCCAGAGTAGAAGAATTGTCAAAAGCTTGTTATTTACCATTAGTTTCTACCATTACCGCCCCCCACCACCCCCTTTGCTGCCAAGCTAATTCAATCGTTTGGGGTAATCTCTCCGTCCCCCTGGGAGGTTTCGTGCCTTTTTTCTTTGCTTTTTTTTGTCTTTTTTTATTTGCAGGCAGCAAGAGACCTGACCCAGTTTGAATCGAACATCCCCCTCTATTTCACTTCACTAACAAACATACTATAAAGCATCACAGGGAGTGAAGTTTACTGCATTGGCTGAGTTTTAGAGTACCCATAAGGAAATTTGGACAAATTTTCATGAATCATGTGCGAAGGTATCCTGGTCTTTTTGGGAGAATGTTTCAACTTAATTCATTCAAGACAGAATGAGAACTCACTGACCTTCACATTTTTAGTCTGGAAGGGAACAGAGTGACTCTTATTC
This sequence comes from Yasuhikotakia modesta, assembly GCA_036877545.1. Taxonomy (NCBI): domain Eukaryota; kingdom Metazoa; phylum Chordata; class Actinopteri; order Cypriniformes; family Botiidae; genus Yasuhikotakia; species Yasuhikotakia modesta. The sequence continues at coordinate 2,361 of JBAJNP010001759.1, read as the reverse complement.
TGTTCTTATATTTAATAATTACTGGGTAATCTGTTCCTTTGCCCCAGGATGGTTTGTGGTGTCAGAGGTGTCTTCTCTGCAGTCTTTTATAGACCTCCCAGTCTTGAAGGTCATCAACAGGACAAATTTAGAAGCAGGCATTTAACAGAAAGAAAACATGAAGCATGAAGCACTTTTGCTGCATCATTGAAAGTATCCTAGTTGAAATTAGTGATTGCAATTGGCTGGTTTAGTGGGAGGGGTAAATGGGGATCAGCGAAAATAACAATTAACGCTTATGTTATATAGATGCCGATTTGTGAAGAGCTTATGATCTTGACATGATGACCTCAAATCCAAACCATAAATCCTAATAATACAATCTCATTTTACTTTTTTGTCATATATGATAACCCATAACCGAAATGTGACCTCATTTAACCCTTCACTGGTGAGGAGTGAACACATACTGCAAGTCATGAACACACACCCGGAGCAGTGGGCAACTATCACTGCAGCACCCTGGGAGCAATCATGGGTTGTCTGCCTTGCCCAAGGGCACTTCAGTTGCTACCTGCCGCACTGGAATCGAACCAGCAAGCTTATTACAAGTCCAACTCACTAACCAGTAGGCCACTACCCACTTCTGTTTCTTATTGAATATTTAGCTGCTCTGTGCAAAAGGAAACAATACATACTTCTGAATAATTATTAGAACTTGTAAAAAAAATGTAGGTGATGAAAGGTTTCTCTACAGTAACAGGCCTAACTGCCTTACTTTTTTATGCGAGCCTCTTTACACTCTCAGAGAGAGAAACCGACAAGGTTGACAATGAGTTCAAAGTGCTGAAGGATCAAAAGAGTGTCACAGGTTGAGTTTGAAGGACAGTGCACAGGTTTCCATTTGAGTCTCAATGAGGGAAATGTAGCCATTTAGAGCATGTTATTAAATCTAGCAAGTTTTTAAGCTGGATCCTCTGACACCTTTCTCTGGGTCGCACTAACCTGTCAAAATTTTGGCAAAAAACAAAGACCAAAGACAAATTCCATGCCATGGATCCATGATGTACTACAAAGGTGAAGATTTACTTATAGAAATGGAAGAAAAGACAGAATAAGGGAAAAACAAATAGATGGCCAGAGGTCAGTGCTGAAGGTCAGTGTTGTTTCTGAAGTGGAAACCAATGGAAATTAAACAATGGAAAACATCAAGCTCAGCCTAATGATCATTACCAGAAAAATATTTGACCGACTGATCAACATATAAAGCTGCCCAAAAAACTGGTTCTGAGAGTTTATAACAGTTTCTGTTACCCTGCCGAAGAATTTGCCTGCAAGCTCAGCTTGACAGATTAGCCAGGTACCCAGACAAAGCAGAGTGACGGTGAAACAAGAGCTACTTTTATGAGGAACGAAACACAAACCCTGTGTAGCGATGCTGGTGCTGGAAAACGATCCCTTGATGAAAGTGAAGCTACTCCTCCACTTCATGTCTCCATAGGTCTTATTTTGGCTGACCACAGTCGAGTCTGCAGACAGAAATGACAGACAATTAAGATTGCACAAAGGCAAGGGAAATTCAGTATCAGGCTACATGACCCCAGTCAGCCCGGCAGATTTCAATGCGCACGACCACCTTTTGTCCAGAAATTCCAAGGAAAACCGAAGCACATATAAGACTGACAAAAAAAAAGAGAGCAGTTTTATACACATCACCAACAGCTCCAGAACCAACAGAATAAGAAGCAAAGATGAAGTAGACATCTAGGCTTCCCCAAAAGGTGTTTACATTTCTCCAAAGTTTCTCTTTGATAACTTTTAGTGATGTTTCATTTAAGTACCAACTTTGTCTCATTCTTTCTCGTAAAAATTCAAGAAAGAATGTCTGTTGTACTCTCAACAACATCTGTTGTACTGTAGGGTCATATTTGGACAACATAATTCATATAGTTTGATTTTAAGCATTTAATGTTCCCTTTCAGGAACTCGAGATGCGCCGAAACGCTATGGGAACGCCATCAGCTTTTATGCACTCTGATACAGGTGTGTAATCACAAATTGGGGGGCGTGTCATCACAGGCGGGGTGACGGCATGACCAAGAGACTATAAAACGCACATGCAAAACGCTGCTCGGGTTAGCTTAGCTTTGTCCATTCAGCGAAGCGCTCTGTGTTACATTGTCTGTCCTTTGTCACTCGTTAGCTTTGTAAAAGTTGTCTTGCGTGATTTTGTCTCTATGTATTAGCATTATCATGCCTAAGCTAAGACAAAGAGTGATAGAGGGGGTGTTTAAAAGCAGCATTTCGGGCTGTGTGTTCCTCGCTGCCCACATTACATTACGGGCGGGGATACACACCGTCTGTGTGTTGTTTGCCTGGGAG